>ML822905.1:52089-83809 GCA_009831015.1 Picea engelmannii
TTCTTTGGGTGAGACTGCATCTTCTTCGCAGGTGTTGTCGAAAGGGCCAGTAGTTAGGGCTTGTTGGTGTGCTCTTGGAGTGAACCTTGGGTCTGCCCCTGTGCCAACAAATGGTTCCATTGGTAGTACATGAATATTTGTAAGGGAATGTCAAGGTGGTTCCCATCGAGGACAAAAATTCAAAAGTGGATAGAGGATCAAGACAAGGACTTTATTGAATCCCAGAACAACAACCCCAATCTTAGTTTAGAGGACTAGTTGGAGAAGTACATTTTTATGGATATACATGAGATATTCTTTGGGGGATTCCATCAGGAGTTGTATGAGTGGCTAGCTACATTATCTGATATCCAGTTCGAGATCAGATATAGACCTCTTGTGGTTTGGATGTCATCATTGATCCAGAAGGTCAAAAGAGTTGATAATGATGTATCCCAAGTAGTAGATCATTGGTTTGATAGTACCATTGGAGGGTATATCATCGATTTTGTTGTTGACATAGTAGAATCATATATCCAAGCCAAGAGATACTTTTTCAAGGGACCCTGAGGGAAATTTTTGCATTTTCTGAAGTTAAGAATCAAGATGATTTTGCATGAAAAGCACTAACCTTGAAGATACAATAGATTGGATGGATTTGAAAAGGCTAATGTTTATGAGTTCAGAAAGCGACGATGACACATAGGATGGATATATGTGCAGTGGGAGAGTTTTCCGAGGGGTTCTTATTGAGAACCTGTTTAAGAAAAAATATGGGGAAGAGGGTTTCTACAGTGGAGAAGAGGCAGATCTAACATATGAAGAGCACTCGGAACCCACTAGGGTAGAGGAAGAAACCACTGAAGAACTTCGTCGGAGTGAGCCAAAGTAATCAAGAACTACGGAGATGACTAAAGTAAGCAATATCAATCCTTCTGTTAATTCATAAATGCTAAGTAATCAGAATATTCAGAAGAACCAGAGTCCTCGGAGCACTATTACTAGAAGTTCAACATCTACTCAGACAGGAAACCTAGGTAGATCCATGGCAGATGAGACGAGGCTCCCTATAATTAGAGGAGATGGATTTGAAGATCCTGATCGGCACTGGTTCCTGTGTGAGGTCGTATGGAACATTAAAAATGTTATCGACGAAGTTGTTAAAATAAACTAGTTCAACATTACACTGAGGGATCGTGTGTTGAGCCGGTACATGAAGCTTGTTCAAGGACTTGCACAACCTAAGCCACTGAATGAGATCAAGAACACATTGATTGCATAGTTTAACAAACCTAAGTCAGAGTCACAATGTATTATAGAGCTAAACGAGATTAAGTAGAAAGTAACCGAACCTGTTTGGGAGTTCGATCATAGATTCAAGACCCTAACAGGTCAATTGACATTTAAGATCCCAGATGAGCAGAACAAAGAATGGTTCATCATTTCCCTATTACCACACATCGGATTTCCCTTGATGCAACAGAATATTTCTTCACAGCCTGAGGCACTGGAGATCTCTATGAAGCTTGAATCAACCCCTATGGGAGAATCTAGCTCAGGTATGAGCTAGATCATGAGTCAATTAACTAGTTTGTCTTTGCAGGTTGAAGACATGAAGAAGGACAAGGGAAAAGACAATTGGGAATACATATGGTGTATCAGATTAAAATAAGAAGACCATGACAAGAAGCACTATCCCCTATTCCATGAATACTTGGCTTCTTTATCTCTGAGCCCCTTGAAGCAAGTCACATTACCCTGGTGTGAAGTATGCAGAAATTGACATCACCCTGGTGAGTGCTATTACATGTAGAATTATGTTCAGACACCCACAACTTGTATTGCACATTTTGTAAGTTGGTAGGGCATGAAGACAGAGATTGTAGAGCTTATGATCTCATGCATGAAATATCAAGATACATATACAAAATCCAAGGCGAAGTACATCAAGAAGGAAACAATGTGCAGTATAAATCTCCAGGAAGAGAAAACTTCAATCCTCGTGGTCGATTCATAGGACAAGGAGGAGGAGGAGATATGGACCGAGGCCAAGGACAAATAATCTATTATAATTGCATGTAGTGAGGACATCTGGAAAGGTACTATCAAAACCATTGTACTACTTGCAGGTATTGCAACTCCTTCGAGCATGTCATTGAGGACTATCCTGTGCTACTAGAGAAGCTTCAGGAAAGATGAGGACCTCAATAGAACCTGCAAGTGCAACTGATATATGATGAACCTCACATAGCAGTCCCTATATTCACTCTTATCACTCAAGGAGGTGCTACTACAGGAGGTGAAAGAATGACCAAAGGAAAGATCCCAAAAGACTCAGGTATCTAGAAGGCTATAGAGAAGACTCAGAATTTTGATGCAAAGAAAGAAAGACAAACATTCGAGGAGGCAAGACAAGAGTTCAAGGGATACCAAATTTCTTCATAAAAAAAAAGACTAGAAGTAAGATAATATGGAATGCCTTAGGCATTTTATCATTCGTCATCATCGAAAGAAGGAAAAGAGGTAAGTAAGCTCATAAAAATTTTGTACACTTTTCTTAAGTTAATTCAGGATGAGAACGTTGTGCAAGAGCTACAGAACTTAATCAGCAGTATGATCTAGGTAATATAGACCCCTTATTGAATAGGGCAGTACACCAAATGGGTAAGAATAGAAGGAAAAATAAATAGCTACACTTTAATGCTCAGATAGGAGAGTATGATATAGACTATGTGGTCCTTGAATTAGGGTCGGAGGTCAATGTCATGATGAAGAAAACTTGGGCACTGATGGGAAAACCCAAGATGATGTATTCCCCTATCAGGCTTCACATGGATAATCAACAAAATATCATCCCATTTGGATGATTGGAGCATGTCCAATAGACATCGACGGAGTAAGAAATTTTGCAGATTTTGAGGTAATTTAAATTGTTGATGATAGTTTCCCTTACCGTGCATTGTTAGGAATTTATTGGGCCTTCAACAATTCTACTGTTGTTGATTTGAAGAAAAGACATGTGACATTTGAAAGAGATGGCCTTAGGTTCATTTCACCCTTATATCTAGATGAGGTTCAGCGTTACACAAATCCCATCAGGGAAGAAGACCACACATACGAACTGGAAAGCATCTACAAACTAACAACCAGATAGTAGGATTACATCAACCCTACAACCGATGTGAATATGAGCTAGTGAAGTGACAGTGTGTGTTCATCAAATTGTAAAGAAGCGTTGGAGAACTGGTAGAACCATATGTATGAATTATCTACTACAAGATGTGCTCGATTAACTAGAGAGGTTCGTTGGATCGACAAAACAATGAGTAACTTACACACATTTGATGGTTTGAATCCTTTAGAAACCTTCCTATAAAGTTTTGAAGCAAGTGTACCAACACAACAAAGGTTGTTGACAATGGATGAGGCCCTGAAAGCCACACCATCAATATGGTGGGGGACACATAAAAGAAATATCATAGACTGGACATAATGTCGAACCTCGATGACAATGTTGTTCTCAGCATAGGCAACAAGTTGCGAAGTAAGGTATACCAGATGAAGTTTCCCAAAGGACCATGTGCGAAGCTGTGAAGAGGCATGGAGTGACATTCTATGAGAACAATGGGTGCATAGATTCATCAACACATTGGAGACGACCCCCATCAACTGGTACCTTCAAGCGGAGTTGTGCCTCATCACTACAGATTGGGAAGGTATGACTCAGAATTTTGTAACTACCTTTCTATTTGAGAGTCAATATTCGTCAATCGATCAAGAATTACAAATTATGAGAAAAATATTCTTTGAAGAGGCCTCTAGCCTCCCTATGGAACAAGAAGAGGACAAATTGATTGAGCCTCTCCAAAAATTGCAGAGTTGCTACAACATCAATGCTGACAATGATGATGATCCCAGGAAGGTAAAAATCATTGAAATGGAAGGCCAAAGATATGTGGAATGACCGGGAGTTGATATACCATTTTTTTTTAGCCAATCCATATTAAAAAATTCGATATTGGAACAGAGGAAACACTGAAGCTTTCCAATGTCATAGATTATTGGGATGTTGCTACCATTGACAAGATTACAGAATTGTTGCATGAATATCAGGACTTGTTTCCAACCAAGTTCATGGATATTAAGGGTATAAAAGGACCTATGGGAGAGATGAGAATATCTTTGAAACCAGATGTGAATCTAGTCAAGAAAATACCCTACAGATTGAACCCGAAATAGAAGGAAAAAGTGACGATTGAGATCGACAGAATGCTGGAAGCGAGGATTATAGAAACTTTCCAAGAGTCGAAGTGAATTAGACCTATGGTGGTACAAGACAAGAAGATGGGAGAAATCAGGATATGTGTGGACCTCAGGAAGTTCAATGATGCATTTCTGCATGACCCTTTCCCTACACCATTCACTGACAAAGTAATAGACAATGTGGGAGGGTAGGAGGTATATTCTTTTATAGATGGCTTTTCAAGATACCATTAGATATAGATTTCCAAGGATGACCACCAAAAGACCATGTTTTCCACAGAATGGGGATCCTACCAATATACAGTGATGCCATTCAGACTAAAGAATTCCCTTACCATCTTTTCCAGGGTGGTGGTCGAAGCGTTTAAAAAACAAATTCATAAATTTTTAGAAGCATATTTTGATGACTGGACTATGTTTAGTTTGTTGAAAAATCATATTGAATGCCAAAGACTAATGTTGGATAAGTTCATGTAGTATCAAAATGATTTAAATATGAATAAGTGCATCTTCTTCTCACCATTTGGAGTAATATTAGGTCATATTGTATGCAAGCAGGGATTGTTGGTTGATCCATCAAAAATTGCAATTATAGTTTGCTTGTCTCCTACTTCAAGCAAACAATTGTGCATTGCATTAAGACATATTGGCTATTATAGGAAATTCATTAAAGGCTATTCCCAAATTACAACACCAATGGAGAAGTTGTTTAAGAAAGACTGTCATTTCAGTTGGACAGACGAATGCCAACAGAGCTTCGACACAATGAAACAGAGGATGGTCATTGCGCCCATTCTGGGTTTTCCAGATTGGAGCAATGATTTTCATGTGCATGTCAATGTGTCTTCTATTGTATTAGTAGAAGTACTAGAACAACCTGGAGAAGTGAATATCAACCATCCATTAGATTTTTCTAGCAGGAAGCTATCTACAGTTGAAATTAATTACACCACTACAGAGAGAGAAGGATTAGCCATGGTATATGCACTGCAAAAATTCTGCCACTACTTGTTAGGAGGACACTTTAAAATGTTCACATATCACTCCATGCTCAAGTACCTAGTCAACAAGCTAGTGTTGGGGTGGAGGATATGCAGATGGATTCTACTATTTAAAGAATGCGATTTTGAGATCATCATTAAGTCAAGAAGAAGGAACAAAGGACCTGACCACTTTTCGAGGTTGGAACATGGAGAAGAACCCACCAGTTTGGATGATACACTGTTGGATGCACAACTACTCACCATTAGAAAAGTTGATGACCGCTTCACATACATTGTCCAGTTCCTATCAATGGGAATAGCACCACTTGAGTACACAATTCCCCAAAAGAAATAGCTAGTGGTGTGTGCTGTAAAAATTTCACTTATAGTTGGTCAGCTATATACGATGGGACTTGATGAGATACTAAGGAGATGTGTTATGGAGACAGAGTGACCATTGATCCTCGTAGAATCTCATGAAGGCACCACAAGAGGACATTATGCAGGGAAAACAACTGCGTAGAAGTATCTGGGAGTTGGCCTTTTGGTGGCCTACCTTACACAGAGATGCAAAAGATTATGATAGAGCCTACGATGTATGTCAGATAGTTGGGAAACCATCCAGGCATGATGAAATTCCATTATCACCATAGATGACCCTACAAAAATTTGAAAAGTGGGCTATTGAATTCGTGGGACCTATAAACCCACCAAGAAAGTGCACAAGAGCAGGGTATATCATTACTATGACTGAATACTTAACCAGATGGGCTGAATCTAGAGCATTCAAGGACTATAGTGCAACTATGAATGGTTGTTTTATATTTGATAACATAATAACCAGGTTTGGATGCCCTGAGATTGTTATGAGTGATCAAGGAACACACTTCAACAATAAGATAGTTGAAGCCTTGACTGAGGAATTTGCGGTCCACCATCAGAAGAGTACACCTTACCATCCACAAGCAAATGGAACTATTGAAGCATTCAACAAGATATTGGAGACAACACTAACAAAAATTTGCAGTGTGAATAGGGATGACTGAGATTTAAGAGTACCTACAATATTATGGTCCTATAGAACCACTTGTAAGAAATTAACAATGTAGACCCCTTTCAAGTTGGTTTATGGTCTTGAAGTTGTTGTCTCGATGGAATAATTGGTGCCAAACTTAAGAATTGTTTCATTTATAGACATGGATGATACTAGCGTTTTTCACGAGAGTCTTTTACATTTCGTTGAACTGGAAGAGGACATATTCATTGTAGGATTCCATCAACAGGTTTAGAAGGAACGAGAGAAGGCCTATCATTAAAGGCACATCAAGAATAAGGCATTCAATCATGGTGACTTAGTGCCATTGTATGATAGTAAATTCCTAAAACACATTAGGAAGTTTAGAATGCATTGGCTCAGACCATATGAGATCACCTATGATACAGAAGGATGAGATACAAAGTTGAGGACATTGAATGGAGTGTGGAAGGAAGGATTGGTGGATGGGAGTCAACTGAAGTTGTACTATGACAACCAGTTGCCTTGTAACACTCAATAAAAGAATGAGAAAAAGGGTACAGGTACTAGCTGCAGTTGAAACTGGGTACCAAAAGTAGAAAAGACAGTCAATAGAAGGAGAGAGAGGAGGTATCAAGCAGAAGCAAGGGTTGCACTACGCAGTATAAGGATGAAGAAAATTAGATGAATCAGATCTTAAGTGGCTCGAGACAAGTCACAGGTGAGTGTTGGGGGATTTTTGGCCCTTGGATATGGAAGGAAGCGAAGAACAAGGAAGAAAAGGTGAAAAGAAAACCTCGCGTGAGACAGAGTGACTGTCATTGGGTCGAAGTGAGAAAAAGAGCAGAAAAGATGAAGCGAATTATGAAAAAGAAAGTTGTTGGATGAGAAGGTCAATGTTGATAGATCAGAAAGGAACATGGATTAAGGACAACTCATAAAGTGGATAAATCCATCGTTGGATTCTTTGAAGCACCGCATGAAAAGGAAGGAAAGATAGGCTGGCGAAGCTTAGAAAAAGTGGGTCAAGTTGACCGAGGGTTTTAGACACATAGGGTTTGGGGTATTTAGGGTTTTAGACACCTAGGGTTTTGGGTATTTAGGATTATAGACACCTAGGGTTTTGGGTATTTAGGGTTTTTAGACCTAGTTTTTGGCCTAAGGCTAGTAGTGAGGTATTGTAATGTGTAAATAAAAGTTAAGAGGACCTGGTTTGGGTGGGTACAAGTCGGTATGATACTGTTGTTGATATAGCTCTATTGTTGTGGTGCGAGATTATTGTATTGTGAGACAGAAGTGATGGGTGAGAGAGCCTTCTGGTATTGTAATATCTTCAACTATGTGTGAGGGTCAAGTCCCGCAGTTGGGTATGCAGGAAGGGGAGAGAAAGAGAGAGAAGAAAGAATATTTTCTAGATGAGAGCAGATACAAGAACTGTATGATTTACCTTAATAAATCATAATCATAATTATGTGGATGTAGCCCTAGAGAGAGGGTAAACCATGTATATCTTTTGTTTTCTATGTGATTGATACTTTGATATCTTTCATTGTTATATTTTTATATGCATTGTTGTGTTAGATAAGATCTATAGTTGTACAAGATAGATCTAGCTGAGAAGAAATATATGCATGTTGTGTTGTTGTTGTAAAAGATCCACTTGATATTCCCCTGGTTGTAGACATCTTTGTCCCGCAAACCCTTCATAGCTGCTTTGGGTGAGACTGCATCTTCTTTGCAGGCATTTCCTAAAGGGCCAGTAGCTAGGGCTTGTTGGTGCACTCTTGGAGTGAACCTTGGATCTTCCCCTATGCCAACAGACACACTCAGTGTTCCAAAGGTTCCACTCACCTCTTTTTTATTTCCTTGCATGATGTGCCCTTCAGAATGCACTACATGCTCCAAGGGGGCCACTTGCCTCTTGATTGACTTGATAGACATCAAAAATCCCTGAAGCCACTACTCTTCCAGGTGATCTAGTGGGAGACTAAGGGACTCTAAGGAATAAGGCCCCTTCCTTATTGCACGCCCCTTTGAATCATTGTGAGTGACTATTCTAGTATGCCCTCACGACATCGTGGGTCTTATAAAACTAGGTAATCATTAACTTATAATTCGAGCCATAATGAGAGTGCTAGTAGGCTATGGAAGAGATGTTGTCCACACCTCTCCCTCAATGTCTCTAGTTGTCATGCGTGACCCCTCTAGTCCACATGTGAGTCTGGTTGACAACCTATCGTCAACTTGCATCATCAACAAATCATGTCAACAATAATAATAAATCATCATAACATCTAATTAGATGCACCTATGTCATATCAATAGCAATCAAACCCTAATAGTCCACTCCCTGACTCGATCCAGAGTCTAAGGGGTTTCATCTATGCCTCTACATCCTCGAGGTCCAAATTCCTGCACACTCAGGAGAACCCAATCAATAGCACCTGTCTATGTAAACACAGTAAATAACATATCATGATATGCATAATGCCTCATAATCATAATCAAACAACCAATAGTATAATAATCTAGATCACTTGCAAGAAAGCGTCCTCAAAGAATAAGTTTGATCAGTGCACGAAAGAGAGTGATTTTACATTGATAGAGATGTCAAAGTTTTGGAAGGAATTGTTTGCAGGATTGCATACTAACCTGAGTTTCAGTACAAGCTACCATCCACAAATGGATGGGAAAACTGAACAAATGAATCAGATTGTGGAAGACATGTTACAATCGTATGTGAGAACAAAACCAACTAAGTGGGAGGAGTACCTACACTTAGTTTAAATTTATTACAATAATGGCTATCAGACATTAGCTAAGATGATTCCCTTTGAAGCATTATATGGAAGGAAATTCACAGCCTCCATTAGTTGGGATAATCCAGTTGACATGCTTATGGTGGGACCAAAAATGCTCTAGGAAATGCTCCAAAAAATGGAGAAAATGGTAAAAAGGGTACAACATAATTTAAAGGAGGCCCAAGACCAATAGAAAATCTATGTAAATTTAAAAAGGAGACATCGAGAATTTCGAATTGGGAACCATATATATCTGAAAGTCAAATAAAGGAGGAGCTCACTAAATCTAGGAAATTTTTCAAAGTTGGCACCCAGGTTTTGTGTCCCTTTCTATATTTTAACTCAAATCGTACCTGTGGCGTATCAACTAGAACTTCCTGCAAACTTAAAATATCATAATGCTTTTCATGTTTCCTTATTAAAAAAGTTTATTCATGATCCTACTCACATCATTGGTTGGAACATGGTGTAGGTGGAAACAGAAGGCAAGTTCCAAGTGGAACCTCTACGCATTTTGGACAGGAAAGAAACAATTATATGGAACAGAGCCATCGCCCAGGTAAAAGTGCAATGGAAGCACTTTATCCCTGAGGAAGCCACTTGGGAATTGGAGGAATATTTGCAGAAATCTTATCCAACCCTATTCCAAGAGAGGAATGAACATTGAGGACAATGGTGTACTTAAGGGGGAGAGGATTTAATATCCTCAAATTTTAGAATATTATATTCTAAGTGAACTTTGAAATAAATTTCTGTTTTTGGAAAATTCGGATTTGGAAATTATTTTCTATTTATGGAAAATATGAATTTGGAATGTTTATTGTTTTAATTAATTATTTGATGACTGTTGGGAAAATATTTGACTTTCCCAACTAACCTCTTTTATTTTGACACATGTGAAAGACAAACTTTTAATAAATTGAATGTTGGAAGACAAATGGAACAACTAGGTTAAAAATAGTTGACCATGACTCCATGAGTGGGGAATAGGTTTGAGTCATGTCAAGGATGATTTTCACAAGTGGAAAATGTGAAATTCGACCATGGGAAGCCCCTAAAAATTAGGGATTTGTAAAGCTGTGAATTTCCCAAGGAGGAAAGGAAAGACCTAGGCACAAGGATGCATACGAAACAACATATGGAGGAGGTAGGATGTTTCTTAGTATGTTGGGAAAAAGAAACTATTTGTTGTTCTGAGAACTGTTAGTGTGAGGCAAAGGAATTTTGATCTGTGGATGTTGGGGAAAATAAATTATTTGTTGTTATGAACACTGTTAGTGTGAGACAAAGGAATTTATGATATGTGGATGGTGATTATACCTAAGGAGGATCATTCAGTTTTCCCTTATGGACTCATGGTTAGGTTAGGGGGTGAACAGGGCAAGTGAACTTGGTTGTTCAGTTCTATGGTTTGGTGGAACATGGTTGTTCCATTTGTATTCCAGCATCAGGTTTCATATATGTATCTCATCTTGTATTCTTTTTCAATGTTATATTTATGATTATCATTTGTTAGAAACATGATTGAATGTGTATACATAAATGAAATCAATTCTTAAGGGACTATATGATCATATTTTCCTATGGCTTATCATAGTTAAATAATACTAGAAATATTGATTTTTTAAGATACGATGGTGGTATATATATATATATATATATATATATGGTCATTCATAAAGAAATGGTAGAACTATTGTTATGTTCCTATTGACCATTGGATTATATATATTTTGAAGTGTTATTCAAATCTGTACATAAAAATCATTGTATCGAAATGGTGTAATAAGGAAAAAACTTAAACAGGTACTTATCAATTTGATAACATGTAAAAATAGATAAAAGAATAATTGTCTGGATATATCCTTTATATTATCTATTAGCATAGAAAGATAGTGATTAAGTAGACTACAAGTGTATTGTGAAAGTAGTTGTCACATTCAAGTTAATCTTGTTCAAAGTATTACAGTTGGAGTACCATATACCAAAAAATCCACAAAATCTTTTTGTAAACAAATATCTAAGAAAGTATACACATAATTGTGTATCTAACCAAAGTCAATGTGTGCATAGATCAGTGAAGGAAGGACATGGAACTCAAATACCTTTTGAGGTAAGATTCTTCCTTCATCTTATTAAACCAACTTTCATAACCTGCAAAGGAAGAACAATGTGGATTAACCCCTAAGTACTTCGGAGTTCACAAATTCGACGAATTGTATGTGTGATAGAGTAGAAAGGGTTGAAGACTGAAGTTTCAAATTCTCGAAGAGGATCTACATTGTATATCTGCGGGGGAAGTATTTACCATTGGATTTGACCAAGGATAGATCAAAATAGTAGGGTTAAGACAATATCACAAGGTAAGAAAGTTCAGGAGTTTGACGCTTGGGAGAAATGAGGTATGCTAAGGTGAAATCTCCCAAAGCCCGAAGCCCCGAAGTGACATGACCTACTAAAGTCACTAGGGATGATGTGGACACATGGAACATGTGCCCCATGTCAGTGAGTTAAGAACCTTTGTAATATAGAAATGAAGTTAGAACATGCATTTATCACCCGCCTGATTGGCCCATGTGTTGGCTTCGTGTGTCCTACTAGATGGTGGCCCAAGGTAGTTAAACTTTGAGAAGAAGTTAGCTATATCAATGTTGCATTAAATTTGATCACAATCTATCAAAATCAATGGATGGGAGGGATTGTGAAGCTCAAATTTGCGCGGTAGATAATTCTACAGGGAGGTCCTTCAATCCAAACCATGGTTTCCCAGAAGGGGTATGTGTGAGTGTGGGGACAATTGTGGAATGATCGGTGGGTTACTAAAAAATTTCCGACCCATGTCCCTGCAATTTGAAAAGTACTAAAGTTGATGTGACATTTTTTGTATTTATTAGTTCAATAAGGCATACCGTGGGCCCCAGTGGACATGTGGATCCTGATCCCAAGGTCTGGAGACTTGGTACTCCATAGGAATTGTGTTGCAGTTTCTTTGATTCGAGAACTCTTGGAGGCCGGAGTTAATCTTGATCATTGATCAAGAGAAGGTAAGTCACAACAGATACCACAATCCAAAGACTGATCACTTTGGAAGGTTGGAGAGAATGGACAACCGAGAACTTCCAAAGCTCAGAGTTCTGTAATAAATCCCATCTTTTGGTTGTTGAGGAAGTCATGGACCATTGATCCATCCCACTTCGAGAAGTTTGTCAATTTCACGTTCAAGAGAAATAAGGAACGAAGTAGCAAGAGCTCTTGAAGATGAAGTTCTGGATCCCTGAAGCTCTCAAGGCTCCGGATAATCACCTATCTGATATCACCGGGTCACATCCCATGGTTACATGCACTTGAGGGATGAAGAAAAATGGCTAGTGCCAAAAAATTGTGTTAATGGTTGGGAATGGATTACCAATGATAGGAATAGGTTTATATTCATAGTGCTAGAACAAAACAATACATTGTATATAGATATATGTTTGTTACACTATACTAAATTCATATGTTGTTATGGTTTCCATATAACAATCTATATGTTAAACAATATATATATCGTATGGATATTGTTAGTGTTATAGTGTCCATATTATGGTTTATATGGTAAACAATATATATATATATATTGATATGGATAGTGTTATTGTTATGGTATTCATATGATAGTTTATATCGTAAACAATATATATATATGTGTGTGTGTGTGTGTGTGTGTGTGTGTCTAGATATAGATATAGATATAGATATGGATAGAGTTAGCGTTATGGTATCCATACGATACTCTATATGGTAAATAAAGTATATCGTTATGGTTAGTGTTAATGTTATAGATAGACTATATGATAGTATATAGTCTATAGTCTATTGCACGTTGTATTATGGATAGCATGACTTGACATAGACATGGTGGTTATTCTAAGGGCTATGATAGCCCTGGTCACAATTTTCTTTAATACAAATAAGTGTATGATTATAATCCAATAACAACGATAAATATGCTATGCATACAATACAAGAATACATATATGTTTAATGGATTATCTCTATGTCGCAATCAAATGATGAAGAGTCAAGGAAATTTCATGTCCCCTAACAATTTTTTTTATTTGGCAAATTTTGTGGACATTATAAGCTGGATCCCAAGGAAGAATGCATGGGCTGCCTATATCACCACAGGTTTTGAAACCCAATTTTAAATAATGTATTGTTACAATGCTGAGAGGCCAGAGTGCCCAAACAATTATTAAAAGGCCAATGTGCCCAAGACATCTAATTTTTTTATCATTATTAATAATAAATACATCAACATCTATTAGATGGACAAGGAATAAAGTTATAGGGTGCTATGATTCCACAAGAGAGGGGGATTGAGGGTATAATTTTGTATTCTTGTGTCAATTATCTTTCTGCCTAAGGGAAGGGGATCAGTTACATGAGCTTCTTGGGGAAGGCCAAGAAGTTCTTACATGAGTGATCACCATTGTAGGATCAAGAGATATACAGGATCGTTGGATCAGAGGACATGTGAACATGGGTCGTGTGATGAAAAAGAAGCAAGGTTAAGTTCATGACCGTCAGATCCCATTGGAGAGAGATATCAATGACCAGCAGTAATTGTGGGGAACCGAGTTGCATGCGAATTAATTTCCAAAGGCAGTCCCGCAATCCAAACTGTAACAACCCTGGTTAAATAGATGCATAGGGATTATTAAGTAAAATTAATTAGATAATTAATTGTCCTAATATGGTTTTAGTTAAACATTGATTAGCATTAATAATATTAATTAATTTTTTATAACTTTTGATTGATTAATTGATTGATTACATAACACATTCAATGATTTGGGTAATAAATTAAAGGGATTAATAACTTTAATTTAATCCTTATGAAATTTTACGTATGACAGGTTAAGGATAAGATAATAAACGAGGGGATAAGGTAATAAAGGAGGGGATAAGGTAATTAATGGAGGGGAGGAGATTCACTGAAGGGGAAGATATGACAGGGGAAGAGTCCTACGGGAGGGGATTATGAGAATTTGAGGGAGGAAGAATTATTGGAGGGGAGAAGACTATAGTTTTGGTTTGGATATTTTCTGGTTTTTATTGTTGGGTTTTGGAGTTTTGTTGAACCATTGTAGGGGGCACCAGGTTGCTGGGGGTTTTGGGCACGGGGGCCAGGATTCCTTACGGTATCCTAGAGATAGGGAGCCAAACAAGATGCTCCTAGATGGTTGGGTGGTTAGTCAGTTTTGGGCAAAGTTTAGCACAGTTTCAACTTCGACTTGGACAAATAGAGATTAGGGTTAGCATCATGAAGAGGTATTTTATTTATGAATTTTCTGAATTATGTGATGACTATGTAAATTATTAGCACATGATGTTCATAAAATTAATTCATGCTGTGGATAAATTAAATTTTCTTTTGAAAATTCTATGCTTATACCATGATTATTGAACTACTTAGGCATTGAAAGAAATTTATATTTAATTGTATGGAATTTTTTGGCTTACATAAATTTAGGTCCCTACACATGGTATCAGAGCTTCAATGTGAAGCACTGGAGCCTTAAGCGCCTACCTATCTACCTACCCAACTTAAGAATTGAACTGTACCCACCAAGAAATTAGATAAATCTAGTAGTCTAGGGGCCCTGAAACCCTTAATTAGATAAATTTGGTCCAAGCTCCAGCTCCAGCTCCACCTAGCCTGCAAGACAAGCACACAATTTTTTTTATTATATATACAGATATATATATAAACAATATTCACTTTAAAAATGAAAATAGTATAATATTATACATATTGTGAGTGTTAAATGAATTTTAACACTAGTTCAAATAAACAAACAAATAATAAAAAACAATATATATATGTGTGTGTGTGTGTGTGTGTGTGTGTGTGTGTGCGCGTTAATTATGCCTGTCTTAAGTAATAAACATTTCTAGTAAACATATAAAAATAGATATGTAGGACTTGAGGTAAGTTTTATTAACTTTGGTATGAAAAGAAGTTTAAAAAAATATATAATTTAAAAAGCGATAAAAAATATATACACATATTAAAGAAATCTCCAATTCATCTTTAAAAGTCATCAAAGCACCAAGTGTTGAGATAAATATATGGAGAAACACCATTACACAAGGCGCCAAGGAAAGAGACAGGAGGAGCCGCAGGCAAATAAGGAAAATAAAATAAACAACACTAAACCTGTGATTGATTGAATATGATTTCTTTCCTTGAGATTTCACCGGCTACGGATATGCAATATCTCTTTTCCATCAAAACACACCCTCATTGCAAAATCTATGCCATAAAGGAGTTGTACGTGCATGGATTTGTAGATCTGAAGGGTTTCTTTTTTCTTTTTTTCTTCTTCTCTGAAACTATCACTGTCCTCACCGCCACAGTCAACACCTGCAAAATAACAAAGATTAGTAAATGAAAACCTGCAACACAACACATAGGCTAGCAACAAAACTCCAACCTCGCCAGTAAACATGACCCAATGCCTGTTGACATAATTTTTATTGCAATATTTTTCTTGTATTAAAAGCATGAATCAAACATACNAAAGATTAGTAAATGAAAACCTGCAACACAACACATAGGCTAGCAACAAAACTCCAACCTCGCCAGTAAACATGACCCAATGCCTGTTGACATAATTTTTATTGCAATATTTTTCTTGTATTAAAAGCATGAATCAAACATACTTTGTCGTCCTTTTTCAACAACTATAGTAATTCAACTAACGTATGGGACTACTTCCTCACAGTACACTGTTAAACAATCATAATCTGGAACAAAAGCACAAGAACCCACTTCAAAGAGACCTAACATTGACCTACCATAAACTCTATCAAAGACCGAAAACCCAGTGCAAAAACATCCCAGTCACAATGCAACAAAAAAAAATTATCATGCCACCTACCTTGGATAGGATCTGATCAATATTTGCAAGATGGTTATGGCATGACCGACAACAGTAAATCCACCCACTTAACTGAACCAAATATAACCTCCCCATATGAGTTGGTGCTTAGCCAACAGTTTTCTCCCAGCGCTTAATGTTACCCACACAGTTATCCTCTACCAGAGTTCACAATATAACATAAGCCCAATCAATCTTAATGCCTCCTGAAGAATGAAGAAAAGGGTTTCATCGAATGAATTTATTTAGCAAAATCCGTTGCTATGGGTCAGAAGAAATCTGCCAAAATTTAACATAAAACACCATGAATTCCCACACAACATCGCAAGTCTTGTTTTGGGCAATTGGGATTTCTTAGAATTTATATGGTGTGTAGGGATTCTTACAATATCTATTGTTCCATGTGAAGGGGGAGTTTGTACGGTATTTGACGCAAAGAAGCCAAGTAGGAATGGAAAGGGTACTTGAAATGGCAACAACACTCACAACACTAGGCAATGCATCCATGCACAAAGACACGACCAACCAAGCACTTGCTGCACAGCCTAATAGCCAAGCACCTACATCAACAACAACGCGAGATTGAACAGCCACGCAACATACCAAGCTCAGTTCCAAGCTCCAGGATCGACACCACTCCCAATGCACAAAGCATCTAGGACGTAGACCAATCGTCGAGTCATGAGGAGGAGCCTACGAGGGCGCTAGTCACTACACTACGCATCTCAATAATGCACGCGCACACTAAAATTTATAAACCAAAACAAAAAAAAAAAACATACAAGCCAACGCCCAAACGCACAAGCGTCGATTCAAACAAGCCACAACCAAGAGAGGAGCTTGCAAGAGGCATTTTATCTTGCACTAAATTCCCAAGTGTCGCCGCCATACACTAGCACCAGTGCCAAGAGAAGAGGGAGAGAGAAGAATGGAGAGGCGACAATGAGGGAGCGTTAGGGTTGAGAAGTTTAGGGTTTGAGAGGAGGCATGTAGGGTTTTAGGTAAAGAGAGAAGCATGAGGGGAATGTGGACCTCATGCGAGGACCCACTGCCCACCCTAAATTTTTTATTTTTTTATTTATTTTTTTGATTTATTTTTTATTATTATTTTATTATTATTATTTTTTTTATTATTTTATTCATTTATGTTAAATATAAATGTTTCAATTTATTTTATAATTAAATTAATTAAACTATAATTAGAGTTAAATTAATGGTATTATAATTAGAGTTAAATTTTAATTATATTTAAATTATTAAAATTTATAATTCATGCTTAAGGAAGGAGGAACAACTTCCTCTGATTTACTTTCCTCACACTGACAGTGTAAAGGAGTTTGGTAGATGCTAGTTGTGTCTATCTCAGAAATGGCATCAAGGAAAGTGGATGTGACTAATTAAAGTGACTAATTACATGGTTTTAGAGAAAGTATACAGACTTTGACCGAGATAAGAAGAAGGGGGCTTCATGCACACTAGGCAGGTAAGCTAGAGGAATTAGCGAGTGGGGTACAATGCTCGCATAGCTACCGAGTGAGAGGATCAATAGTTTCTTAGGAGAGAACATCAAGATTATATTCTTAACCCTAACCTAGCCAATCCCCTAAAGAGAGTAACGTCTGTTTACAGACAAGTAAAAAAAAACTTATGCCTAAACCTGTTTTCTAGTTTAAGTTGCGCAAATTTGAAACGTCCTTGAACTCACCCTTACAACTTTGGTTGATGCAGGTTAAAACATACAAGATGGTTAGGAATCAAGAGAATCAAGGCAGAGGAGCATCGTTGCAGGCATCGCCAACATCGCCAGCACCGCCGCCACCATCGCCCAAACTAGCTCTCATACTGCGCTCTTTGGAGGCCATAAATGAGACTTTAAAGGGGCGAAAAATAGCAGGGACCGAAGTGGAACCCCCTCCATATAGAACAGGTAATCCAGAAGCTTTGATGGATTTAGGGGGAGGACCTCCAGCCGAAGAAATCACTCGAGAACTACAAAAGATCAAACTTATGGAGTTTGTTGGGGGTCACGCCAGTGAATCCGCAGAAGCATGGTTTGAAGGCATGACAAGGTGTTTTTCCTTAAGATACTATGCATCCACCTCAAAGGAGAAGATAACAATTTTTTAGTTAAGAGACAGTGCCTTGAACTGGTGGGGAAACCTGGAAAGACAATTGCATCTTACCCCGGACACCGTACCTTGGGAAATTTTTGAGGAGAGGTTCCGAAGGAAATATCTTCCATCTTACTATGAGGAACAACAGGTAGGAGCATTTCATGCTTTAGTACAGGGAAATAGGACCGTAGAGGAATATGAGATTAGTTTTATATAATTTTTCAAGTATGTTTCATATATGGATAACGACCAACGATAGGCATAATGCTTCGTTTATGGGCTAAACCCTAAGATAAGGGCTATGGTGCGGATGTGGAAACCGTCTTCAGCAGCACAAGCTGTGGAAAATGTGCGTTATGCAGAGGAACACATGAAATTAATCAAAGGTACAAGACTGACCTTTCCACATCACCCTAGATTCGTGGGGAAGGCCCCTAGGACATTTCCCAAGGGAGGGGGCTCAAGGCCACCTCCATATGGTAACAGAGTCGCACCAAGGATGGTAGCCACATGGATTTCAATGGTAGAGAGTGTAGCATCTCATTCATCACCAATGATGTAGGCATGTCCACAACCATCTCAGAGAACAGCTAGCAGGGGCAGGGGTTCCAGAGGAAGGAACTTATTTCAGAGACAGTCATAGAATAGTGTGTATGTTCAATCTTTTGTTACCTGTTGGGGATTTAGAGGACCCCATTACCAACGTGACTACCCATAGTTACAATAAGGATTTGTGCATAGAGAAGGAAAGGCCCCGATGGGAAGAGCAAGTAGCAGCCACCAGATTTATGTAGAGGTTAATAATCACTAGGATAAACATTAATCCATGGTGGTGGAGTCATCAGGTACGCTAAATCATATCGATGTTAATATTTTATTTGATACTGGTGTGATAGATAGTTTTATTTCACCACGAGTGGGTTGGTAGCCTACGAGCACGATGACTTTAAATAAGTTGAGATGGCTTCGGGGGAAAAACAAGTGGTAGGACCGAGCATTGACAATTGTATAGTAGACTTGGGAATGTGTACTACCAGGTTGAAGGTATACGTTACTTCTCTCAGGGCGTATGACCTAATCATTTGAATGGATTGGTTAGAAGCTCATCGAGCTTTGGTAGATTGTTTCTCAAAAAGGGTTCTTTGTGTCGACGATGAAGGAAGACCAGTTGAGATCCAAGGTGTATAGGGAAGGGTGTCATTACTCTTTATCTCAAATATGAAGGTTAAGTGATGCTTCAGGCAAGGGTGTTGACTATATGTAGTGGAAGCAGTGAATGAAAGGAAAGGACCCTCATTAGATCAATATCCGGTATTGTCATAATTTAAGGATGTTTTTCTGAACGAGTTGTCAGGGTTACCTCCTGAGAGGGAGCTTGATTTTACTATTGAGATAAAACCTGGTGCAAAATGAATTTCCAATACTCCGTATCAGATGAAAGTGTCAGAACTTTGTGAATTGCAAATGCAGTTAAAAGAGTTACTAGACTTAGGGATAATAAAGCCCATTGTTTCACCTTGGGGTGCACTAGTAATTTTTGTAAAGAAGAAGGATGGATCCTTACGACTGTGTATAGACTACAGGGACTTGAACCATGCTACATTGAAAAATAGGTACTCGATGCCACGAATAGATGACCTTTTTGATCAGATGAAAGGAGCAGCAGTATTCTCAAAGATTGATTTGCGATCAGGGTATCATCAGTTAAGGATTAAGGAAGGCGATATCCCAAAAAATTCCTTTCGAACTCGGTTTGGACATTACAATTTTGTCATAGTACCTTTTGGATTGACCAATGCACCAACAATATTCATGAGCCTCATGAACAACGTATTCCATAATTACTTAGACTGTTTTGAACAAGTCTTTCTAGAGGACATCCTCATTAATTCTAAGATCGAAAGAGAACATGAGGAACACTTACGAGTGGTGTTATCCTGTCCTAGAGAGAACAAACTGTATGGAAAGTTTTCGAAGTGTTCCTTATTCCAAAAAGAGATCCACTATTTAGGTCATATCATTTTCGGTGAAGGAATCTCTGTGGACCCAGAAAAGGTAAAGGCCATTATGGAGTGGCCAGTGCCGAAAAATGCCCATGAGGTGAGAAGCTTCATGGGGCTAGCAGGTTATTATTGGATATTTGTGGAAGGATTCTCAAAAATAGCGAAAACCATCACCACTTTGCAGTGCAAGGGGGTCAGGTATGAATGGACAAAGGAATTTGAAAGTGCATTCATCGAGCTTAAGAGGTTACTAACTAGTGCGCCAATTCTACAAGTGTCAGATATGGATAAGGACTTCACAGTTTTCACAGATGCCTCGAAGCAAGGGTTGTGGGCTGTGCTAATGCAGGGTGGAGGAGTGATAGCTTATGCATCAAGGAAGTTGAAGAAACACAAAGAGTTATAAGCGACTCATGATTTAGAGTTGGTAGCTATAATGCTAGCTCTGAAACTTTGGAGGCACTATCTTGTGGGGCGAAATTTTGAGCTCAAAACGGACCATCAAAGTTTAAAACATCTCTTCACTCAAAGGGATCTGAATGTCGGGAAAAGGCGATGGAGTGAGTTTATGAGTGAGTATGATTTTGGTATTTCATACATCAAGGGGAAGGAAAATGTGGTCGCAGATGCCTTGAGTAGGAGACCATGTGTCTTCTCCTTGGTACCTTTAAAGGTCAATCTAAGGGAACATGTGTTGACAAAACTCCAAGGAGACAGTTGGTATTTAAAGGTTACTTCAAACCTCCAGAGTGGAAGGCAATTAGACCCAAAGTATGAAGGATATAGTTTGGAAGTAGATGGACTATTAAGATATCGAGGAACGATATACATCCCTGAAAATGGGGATATTTGAAGCATCATACTGAAGGAATACCATAGAGAACTTTATTGTGTGCATCTGGGTGTGAAGAAGATGTACGCAGACATGAGGAAACTTTTCTTCTAGGTAGGCATGAAGCGTGATGTAGTCCACTTCGTCGCCAAGTGGCTAGAGTGTCAACAAGTGAAAGCCGACCACCATCACTCGGCAGGACTCCTACAACCACATGATGTTCCTATGTCCAAGTGGGAAGTCATCTCTATGGATTTTGTTGTGGGGTTTCCACTCACATCTCATAGACACAATGCCATTCTTGCGATAGTGGATAAGTTAACTAAGAGTGCTCATTTCATTCTGGTAAGCGATACTTACGATGTCACTAATGTGGCACGTGTGTTTGTAAATGAGGTTATTCATTTGCATGGGATACCTAAGAAGATCATTTAAGATGGAACTCCAGATTCACTTCTAGGTTTTGGACAAGTTTGCATTCAACATTGGGGACTCAGTTGAACTTAAGAACAACTTATCATCCTGAAACATATGGGCAAACTGAGAGAGTAAATAAAGTCATGAAAGACATGCTTAGGATGTATGTCATGGATAATCAAACCCATTGGGAGAAGTACCTACGTTTGTTAGAGTTTGCCTACAATAACAGTTTTCATATCTCCATTAGAATGCCACCCTACAAATCTCTATGTAGTAACCGTATTAATTTAACATCCATTAATTCCATAAATTGAAACAATAACTTCTACTTGAATTTAGAAAATCGGTAATTTCTTATAAATTTAACACATACGCATATAAATTTATCAATGAATAATAATTTCATGACAGAAATAAACAAATACATAATTTAAAATACCTTCGTCTGATGCTAACCCTCTGTTTTCCACTTGTCTTTTTGACCTTCCTACTGCTGCCTTTCCTAGCTTGAAGCCACAGACCAACTCTGCCCAAACCGTGTTTCCACCCTACCAACTAGGACAACTTCCTAGCTCCAAGATACCATATGGATATACTAGCCCCCATGCCCAAAACCACCAGCAAACCAGTGCCCCCTATACTAATCCTCCTCGACTACTGAACTCAAAAACTCTCCTCTGCAAATCCAAGAGAACCCTCTTCCAAATCCAAGAGAACCCTCTTCCAAAACAAGTAGAATGATCCCCCCTTCCATAAACCCTCTTTCACTCATATGCCCCCCTTCACTGCCCTTTCCCTTCATTTATTTATTTACCTACACATTTATTACCTTATCCTCATAGTTAATGCCCCTTACCCAATTATTAATGTTCCTTATTCGTTTATTAATGCTTCTTATCCCCTAGAATACATAGATCATTTAATTAAACAATATAATTTATTAATCCTCTTAATTTAATACCAATGTCAATGAATGTAACAGGCAATTAATTAATCAATTAATTAATCAAATTATAACAATTAATTAATTAATAA
The DNA here is from genome assembly GCA_009831015.1 of Picea engelmannii. Taxonomy (NCBI): domain Eukaryota; kingdom Viridiplantae; phylum Streptophyta; class Pinopsida; order Pinales; family Pinaceae; genus Picea; species Picea engelmannii. The sequence continues at coordinate 74,461 of ML822905.1, forward strand.
ATATTTAATTAGTATCATTATACTAATCTTTGTTTAATTAATAACATGTTAGAAAAATTAATTACCTAATAAATTTTTACTAGGGTTGTTACATACGTCCACCTTTCTGGAAACTTCATCCCGAAGTTAAGGTGTCTTATGGTACAAAGGAAAAGAAACCTGGTTCAGGTATTCATAACAGTTAACCGACATTATCAGTAAGTAAGTCAAGAAAATCCATACATACTAGTGTATATGTACAAGAAATGCATGTGTAGCTAGTACATACAAGTCTCGTGCATGTACTAATAATCAAAACTATCATCCTTTAGTAATTTATGTATGCATCCAATCCAGTCAGCAAAACTAGTCTTTCATAAAAGGCAACAACCAATCAATTGTTTGAGAAATCCTTTAATTACTATTATCCAGTTCAACAATTTTTTTTTAGAAAACTGTGGTTTAGTTACATAATTATGAATATTCATATGTACACATTTCTTTTTTTTTTTTGAAAGGAAAACATTAAATTCCACCACAAGACAGATCTCCATACCTTCTCAACTATTACCACTCATCCTTCCTCCCTAACCTACTTCCATCTCCATTCCTATCCTTCATCTGCTAGACTATCTTGGAGCATAAACTATATTGACCTGACTCCCAATAGAACCTGTAAGCGGAAGTGTCACTATCTCAACCAAGCTTCCCTAGCAAGCATCTGAGAGTCATCATCACACGTCTTGGAGAGCTTGAACTAACACCATCCTCCCATGAATTCAGGTTTCAGAGGATACACGGTGGGAAATGCCTCCACCCCTCCTAATCATAGCTAGGGTCCACACCCTACAATGGAATATACAGTGGCACCGTGTTGCTGGGGGTTTTTTCATCGTTTATTTGGTTTTGGGCAGTGTCATCACCTAAAATCATGCATTGGTCCACATATCATAGCAATGAGTCCAAACTAATATAAATTCCACATACAATATTCATACCATAATGTTTCTCTTTTAGTGGTCCTAATATCCACTTTCATCATCATTATCCCTTGGCTATTTCATAGCCCATAACCTGCAGATTAGTCTGTAACACAAACTCATACATTTCTATTCATTATCATCATGTAATTTCATGCTATCATCATTTCAATTTGGTATCCCTATACCGATAATTTAACATCAATGTTTTCTAGTTAGAAATAGGTCTCATATATCCCATAATTCAATTTCGACACCCATTTATAAGATTATCATTTACCCAAAATAGATCGGATCATATCCATCATCATTCTCATAGTATTTTAAACATTCATTAAATTCACATTCTCACAATATGTCGGATCGTATACATCATCTTTAATAACATTTAAACATTCGTAAAATTTACATTCACATAGTAGATCGCATTACATACATCATCATCAATAACATTTAATCATTGATAAAAGTTCGTACATTTAAAGTTTAGGTGTATCACTTTTCATTGTGACTAGAAAATAAAGTATATAGGCCTCAGGTAATCCTAGCTGTCTAAGTCAAAAGGTGGTGTTACATACGCCCAACCTTCGAGAAACATGTTCTCAAGGTGGTCAAAAAAGTGAGGGATAGTCTCGTCGTAGTATCTCGGCGTCTTCCCAAGTAGCAGATCATGGACAATACTTGTCCCATTGGACCTTAACTTGTTCTACCAGACGGTTCCTAAGCTGTCAGACTCTATGGTCCAATATGCGTAATGGTTCTACTATGAGGGTTCCCACATCCGATACCTACAATTCCTTCCAATTTAGTTTATGTGATTCATCAGCAACATAATGACGAAAAACAGATACATGAAATACATTATGAGTTTTATACAAGTGGGGTGGTAGTACGAGACAATATGCAACAGGTCCAATTTTCTCTTGGATTCTGAATGGTCCTAAAAATCGAGGTGATAACTTTTTCCCCTTCCCGAACCATGTGGTACTCCTATTAGGCCTGATACGAATGAAAACCTGGTCCTCCACTTCATAACTTCAATCGGTCCTGTGTGCATCAGCATAACTTTTCTACCTATCCTGTGCTTCCTTTAGTCTCTTCCTAATCCAAGGCACCTATTCTTCCATCTCCTGAATCAATTCTTGCCCAACTGTTACCCGGTATTCTAGTCTATCCCAACTCAATGGCGTTCTGCATGGCCTACCATACAAAGCTTCGTAGGGTGGCATTCCGATGGAGCTATGATAACTGTTATTGTAGGCAAACTCTACCAAAGGTAGGTACTTCTCCCACTCAGTTTGATTATCCATTAGATACATCATAAGCATGTCTTCCATGACTTGATTTACTCTCTTAGTTTTACCATCTATTTTAGGATGATAAGTCATTCTTAAGTTCAATTGAGTCCCCAACGTTGACTGTAAACTTGTCCAAAACCTAGAAGTGAATCTGGAGTCCCTATCTAAAATGATCTTCTTAGGTATCCTGTGCAAATTGATAACCTTGCCTACAAACACATGTGCCACATCAGTGACATTGTAAGTGTCTCTAACCAGAATAAAATGATCATTCTTGGTTAACTTATCCACTATCACAAGAATGGCATTGTTTCTATGAGATGTGAGCGGAAACCCCACAACAAAATCCATAGAGATGACTTCCAACTTGGACATAGGGACATCATGTGGTTGTAGGAGGCCTGCTGAGTGATGGTGGTCAGCTTTCACTTGTTGAGACTCTAGTCATTTGGTGATGAAATTGACTACATCGTGCTTCATGGCTACACAGAAGAAGATATTCCTCATATCTGCGTACATCTTCTACACACCCGGATGCACACAATAAAGTTCTCTATGGGATTCCTTCAGTATTATGCTTTGAATATCCCCATTCTGAAGGATGTACATCCTTCCTTGATACCTTAACAATCTGTCTATTTCCAGACTATATCCTTCATACTTTGGATCTAACTGCCTCCCTCTCTAGAAATTTGAAGTAACCTTTAAATACCAATTGTCTCATTGGAGTTGTGTCAACACATGTTCCCTCAGATTGACCTTTAAGGTTACCAAGGAGAAGATATGTGGTCTCCTACTCAAGGCATCTGCGACCACATTTTCCTTTTCCTTAATGTATGAAATACCAAAATCATACTCACTCATAAACTCACTCCATCGCCTTTTCCTGGCATTCATATCTCTTTGAGTGAAGAGATGTTTTAAATTTTGATGGTCCGTTTTGAGCTCAAAGTTTCACCCCACAAGATAGTGCCTCCAAATTTTTAGAGCTACCATTACAACTACCAACTTTAAATCATGAGTCACATATAACTCTTCATGTTTCTTCAACTTCCTTGATGCATAAGCTATCACTCCTCCATCCTGCATTAGCACGACCCCCAACCCTTGCTTTGAGGCATCCGTGTAGACTGTGAAGTCCTTTTCCATATCTGACACTCGTAGAATTGGCGCACTAGTTAGTAACCTCTTAAGCTCAATGAATGCACTATCACACTCTTCTGTCCATTCATACCTGACCCCCTTGCGTTGCAAGGTGGTGATGGGTTTCTCTATTTTTGAAAATCCTTCTACAAATCTCCGGTAATAACCTGCTAGCCCCATGAAGCTTCTCACCTCATGGGCATTTTTCAGCACTGGCCACTTCGTAATGGCCTTTACCTTTTCCGAGTCCATAGAGATTCCTTTGTCGGAAATGATATGACCCAAATAGTGGATCTCTTTTTGGAAGAAGGAACACTTTGACAATTTCCCATATAATTTGTTCTTTCTAAGGTAGGACAACACTACTCGCAAGTGTTCCTCATGTTCTCTTTCATTCTTGGAAGAGATAAGGATGTCATCTAAAAATACTTGTACAAAATGGTCTAAGTACTTCCATAATACGTCATTCATGAGGCTCATGAATAATGTTGGAGCATTGGTCAATCTGAAAGGTACTACAACAAACTCATAATGTCCAAATTGAGTTCGAAAGGCATTTTTTGGGATATCACATTCCTTAATCCTTAACTATTGATACCCTGATCGCAAATCAATCTTTGAGAATACCACTGCTCCTTTCATCTGATCGAAAAGGTCACTATTCGTGGCATCGGGTACCTATTTTTCACTGTACCATGGTCAAGTCCCTGTAGTCTATACACAGTCATAAGGATCCATCCTTCTTATTTACAAAAATTATCGATGCACCCCAAGGTGAGACACTGGGCCTTGTTAGCCCTAAGTCCAGTAACTCTTTCAACTGCAATTGTAATTCACAAAGTTTTGGCACTGTCATCCGATGCAGAATATTGGAGATTGGTTCTGCATCAGGTTTTAGCTCAATAGTAAAATCAATCTCCCTCTCAGGAGGTAACCCTGGTAACTCGTTTAGAAAAAAACATCTTTAAATTCTGACAATACCGGGTATTGATCCAATGAGGTTCCTTTCCTATCAGTCACTACTTCCACTACATAAAGTCAACACCCTTGCCTCAAGCATCGCTTAACCTTCATAGTTGATATAAAGTGTAACGACACTTTTCTCTGCACACCCTGGATCTCTACTGGTCTTCCTTTATCATCAAAACAAATCACCTTCTTTGCGAAACAATCTACCATGGCTCTGTGAGCTGCTAACCAATCCATTCCAATGATTAGGTCATATGCCCTGAGAGCAGTGACGTATACCTTCAACCTGGTAGTACACACTCCTAGGTATACTATACAATTATTGACACTAGGTCCTATTGCTTGTTTTTTCCCCGAAGCCATCTCGACTTGTTTAAAGTCATCGTGCGCATAGGATGCGAACCCACTCTTTTCTAATGAAAATGGTGAAATGAAACTATTTGTCGCACCAGAATCAAATAAAATCTTAACATTGATATGATTTAGCATACCTGATGACTCCACCACCATGGATTTATTTTCGACTTGGCGGTTTTTAACCGCTGCGTAAATCTGGTGGCTGCTACTTGATCTCCCCATCAGTGCCTTTCCTTCTCTATGCACAAAACATGATTATAACTTCGGGTAGTCACATTGGTAATGGGGTCCTCCACACCCCCAATAGGTAACACGAGATTGAACCTGTGTACTATTATGTGACTGTCTCTTAAATGAATTCCTTCCCATGGAACCCCTGCCCCTACTAGCTATTCCCTGAGATGGTCGTGGGCTTGTCTATGTTGTTGGCGATGAAAAAAATGCTAAACTTGTTTCCATTGAAATCCCTCCAACTATTGTCCTTGGCGCGACTCTGTTACCATATGGAGGTGGCCTTGAGCCCCCTCCCCTAGGAAATGTCTTCTGGGCCTTTCCTACGAATCCAGGGCGATGCGGAAATGTTGGTCTTGTACCCCCAGTTAAGTTCATGTGTTCTTTTGCATCATGTGCATTTTCCACTGCTTTCGCTACTAAAGACAGTTTCCACATCTGCACCATAGCTCTTATCTTAGGGTTCAATCTATAGATGAAGCATTCTACCTGTCGTTGTTCATTATCCATGTACAAAACATATTTGACTAGTTCCATAAATTTGATTTCATATTCTTCTATAGTCTTGTTTCCCCGTACTATGGCATGAAATTCCCCTACCTGTTCTTCCTCGTAGTATGCTGGTAGATATTTCCTTCGGAACCTCTCCTCAAAAAGTTCCCAAGATACTGTGTTTGGGGTAAGGTGCAGTTTTCTTTCTAGGTTGCCCCACCAGTTCAAGGCGTTGTCTCTTAACTGAAAAATTGTGATCTTTACCTTTGAGCTGGATGCATAGTCCCTTAAGGCAAAACACCTTATCATGACTTCCAACCATGCTTCTGTGTGTTCACTGGTGCGACCCATGGCAAACTCCGAAAGTTTGATCTTCTGCAATTCTCGTGTGATGTCTTCAGGTGGAGGTCCTCCCCCTGAATCCCTTGATTCTTTTGGATTACCAGTTCCATATGGTGGGAGTTCCACTTTAGTCCCTACTGGTTGTCGCCCCTTCAAAGTCTCATTAATGGCTTCCAACGAGCACAGTATGAGAGCTATTTCGGGCGATGGTGGTGGTGGTTTTGGTGGTGTTGGCGGTGCTTGCGACGACACTCCCCTGCCTCAACTCCCTCGAGTCCTGAACATCCTGTATGCTTTAACCTGCATCAACCAAATTTGTAAGGGTGAGTTCAAGGATGTTTCAAATTGGTGCTACTTAAACTAGAAACAGGGTTAAGCGTAAGTTTTCTTTACTTGCCTGTAAACAGACATTACTCCTTTAGGGGATTGGCTAGGTTAGGATTAGGATTAAGCATCTAAGCTTGATTTCTACACCCCTATATAAAAAAAACTATTGGTTCCCTTTCCCTGTAGCTATGCTAGCCTTATGCCATACTCTCCAATTCCTATGCTTACTCTCCTAGTGCATATGTCACCTCCTTCCCTCTTGTCCTAGTCTAAGTCCTTTTAACTTTTCACTTACAACTAAATATCCTTTGATGCTTGACTCAGGAGCTTCTCCTTGGTGCGTAGTGTTGGCATTGTCAATTGTTGCATTGAGATTTAGCATTGACTTTGACTGGTGGAATGGAATGGAGGGACTTGGCGCTCGACTCGACGAATTGTGTGTACAGTCTCGTGATCCTGACGCTTGGACAATCGAAGTTTATACTTGGGATACAAAGATCAGTGGCACCAAATAAGTCTTTACCTTGATTTCTGTTGCATTCACTAATTATGATTCAACTTGGTTAACTGGCTCCAGATCAATAGGCTAGGTAATAAGCTAGTTAGTCTTAATCTTCATATTGTATCTTCCTAATAATAAAACTATTTTAATTCCTACAATGTTACCATTAATCTAATTAAATATAAGAATTTATTTGTAAATGCTTATGAGGGCGTATTGGCATTAGTGTTTTTCTTAAGGCGCTTCGCTTAGTGGGGTTTCTTGGCTTCAAAACCCATGGGCTCTCCAACATTTTAATTTAATTAATTAATCATAATTACTTTTAATTAATTAATATACTTAGTTTTAATTTGCTACATATATTTAAATATATGTATGCATATTATATTATTATTATTATTATTATTATTATTATTTTGTGTTAATAACAAAAAAAAACTTTACGATTTAAACCATTGAAATTTAAATTTAGTAATAATTTAAAAAGTTAATTAAAATACATAAAATATATATATATAACACAAAATTAAATAAAATAAATAAAAATATAAAAAAAACAATCAAATCGGGCATGGATGAAGCCCATGTGCCCGCTTCCTCCAAAATAATCCTACACATATCTCTCCAAACCCTAAATGCATCCTTCCTCTGCCGCCTCTCTACTTTGCTCTGTCCCTCTCGGTAGGCTCAATGCCCTTATCTAAGCACTGGTGCTTGGGCGATGGCTTCTTTGTATTAAGTTTTGCGTTTGGCTTGGAGGTGAGCGAGCCCTCTCATTCCTCTGGTTGTTTCGTGCTCCGTAGTTCCTCATTGGTTTCTACCAGCTAGTCTTGTCGTTTCTGACTCGGGATAGTTTCTTCATTTTGGTTTGGTAGACTGTAGGGTTTCTGTGAGGCAAAATTGTTGGCGAGGTGATTGCTACTAGAGATGTAGCCAATGTTTTGAGAGTTTTTTTTTTTTCCATGTTTACAAAAATTGTCATGTTTACAAACGAGAGTAATGCGACCGAAGGTATTGCAGATGAAGAAATAAATCCACTGGCCACTCCACATAGTAGAATGTTGGGAGTCATAGAGGAAAGCTGGTGCAAGGCCCTGGGTTGTGGAACAAGAATCACAATACTCTCCATGCTCTTTTCTGAAAGTGTGAACGCATCTGATTTGCAGGAGGTGGTTCATACAGTTCAAAGAACCCACCCTCGCCTTCGCTCTCAACTCGTTTGGATTCATGGGAAGCCCTCATTCTCTATGTCTCCACATCCCTATGTAGAAGTCCAATTGTGGACCATGTGAGGACTTCTGAGATTCTATGCGAGATCTCAAGCCCAGATAGAAGCAACCCATCAAGCGAAAACTCCAGTTCTGATGGGATTAATGAGCATTATTATTATTATTATTATTATTATTATTATTATTATTTTGAAGTTGTTAAAGAGATGAAAATAGTCATTTCTTTGCATGCAAAACGATACATCCTCCTACAAAAACATACCCCGCTATTGAAAGCAGACTACCATTACACAAGAGCCTCGACATCTATGTCCCACGAGATGAACATTTCGGGCATATGAAATTGTCTGATTTCTTGGCCTATGCCCTCAAGTCAGTCATCCAATTCTTCTTGAAAGAACCATTTTTCCTGTAAAGTTTTTGATTTTTCCTTCGCAACAAACTACTCTGTATGATCTTGGTGTATTTATATTTTGATTGTGAATAGGTTAAGAATTTTGGTAATGCGGGTAAGATTCAGTGTTGAATGGTTTTTTCCTATAAATTTTTTATGTAAATTGCGGCTCATGGAGTCTTATAGTGGTGCACCATTTGTCCATTTTCAATTGATCCAGATACAGAGCCACCCGCAGAAGAAAGGGTGATAGTACCAATTAGAAAACCTACAATTGGAGTTACAGTTGCATTTTTCCGAGTTTAGGTGCCTTGGCTCCTTATTTAGCCTGTGAAAAGCTAACTGGTTCATTGACTGGCATGGACTCCCGAACTTCCTCGCATGGTGTATTCTCCTTCCTTCCTGTCTTTGTTAGAACTTCCAGTGGACACAAATGGAGAGCCCCAAGAATAGGATTTCCGTTGTATGATTTCCTAGTGTTTTATCCCGTAAACCCAATGTACTTTCAAGCCATCATTGTTGTTTATATGATGGTTTCCATCGATGGTTTTTATCTCTACAGTGCATCCTTTAAGGACATGATATGCTCATGTCGATTATTTTTGCTTGTGTGCGTGATATTTTGTTCACGACGCTTTTTTTCTTCTATATTTTGACTTGTTTATTATGTGATGTGTTTAAACCAAATTCTCCAAATAGGCCCTGGGGTCAAACCCATGGGCTTCCCTTCTATACACATATATTTGTTATATATTTATACATGCGTGTGTTTTTATTTCATTTACTTCTATAATTTTATCATTTGTAACATGATAGAGTTCACTGTTGTTACACATTAAGATTGGCACCTCCAGAAATTTCATTTCATAGCTCTTATGCTATCCTTAGCCTGATAGAATTAGTTGTATTTCCAATGGTTTGAGATTTTATACATATAACATGCAGTGGGATACGTGATGGTGAACCAGTACTACGGTGAAAAATCTAGTCTGAACGTATGGACGCCTCATATACAGAAGTCTTTCGAGTTCATCCTGTCACAGATGTGGGTCATCTCTGATACCTTTGGGAATGATCTGAACACAATTGAAGCTACTCTGAAGTAG
>ML822905.1:103642-114244 GCA_009831015.1 Picea engelmannii
AAGCCATTAGAGGATGTACAACACCTAGAAATGTGTCAGACGTCAAATATTTTATTGGATTAAATGGATACTATAGAAGGTTCATAGTAGGATTATCTAAGATTGTTCATCCTATCACTTCTTTCCAAAATAAGGGAACTAAATTTGAATGGAAAATCAAGTGTGAAAATAATTTTAATATGTTGAAGGAATTACTTACTAGTGCACATGTGTTAAAGATTGTTGACCCAAATGAAAGTTTTGTGGTATGTACAAATGCATGTAAGGAAGGAATTGGGGGAGTCCTCATGAAAAATGGACATGTCATTGGATATGAGTCAAGAAATATTAAGGAACATGAGAGGAACTATGCCACACATGACTTGGAACTTGTTTCCATTGTTCATGCCTTGAGGATGTGGAGGCATTATTTCATGGGGAAGAAATTCGAATTGAGGATAGACCACATTGGCTTGGAGTATATTTTTGAACAACCAACCTTGAATGTCACACAAACAAGATCGATGGAATTTTTAAGTGAATATGACCTCGATATCAATCATATCAAGGGAAAGGAGAATAAATTTGTGGATGCACTTAGTAGGAGAGTGCATCTCATGCATGCTACCACTGTCAGTATGCATCAATCAGACTTGAAGAGAATAATTTTAGATGGTCTTGTTATAGATCAACATTACCTACAGGTAAAGGAAAACTTAAAACAAGGATATGTCCAACAAAAAATAAGGGAGTATGAGATAAAGGAAGAAATATTACTCATGCATAAGAATAGAATCTATGTTCCTAGTTTCGAAGAATTGAGGAATGTGGTATTGAAGGAAATGCATGATGTTCCTTATGCTCGACATCCCGATTACCAGAAAACAATTAAAGAAGCACGAAGCTAGTTCTTTTGGTTGGGAATGAAGAAGGATGTTGTTTATTACATCGCTCGATGTATGGAATGTCAAAATGTGAAGGTTGAGCATAGCCACCCGATGGGTTTGTTGCAACCATTGCTAATTCTAGAGAATAAATTCGAAGTAATCACCATGGATTTCATCATAGGATTACCCAGATCAAGTAAGAAAAATGATGCATATTTTATGAGCATAATGAAATCAATACAGATTATTACCAAATTCTTAACACAAAATAACTGAGATATAGTAAAACCGGTTTTCTATTCAATAAGGAAATAAGCTAAAACTGTAAAATGAAGTGGAAAAGAAGCTTCCTGGAATGGTGGCGGCTTATCTCTGAGAAGAGATGTGATGGCTGCGCTCATTCGCAAGAAGATGATTACAATGAGGCTCTAAAGGAATTTTTACAATAAACAGGAGTTTCAAAAACCCTAAACTTCCAAAAACCTAACCCTAGGAGATGAAGCACCAAAAGTCATGTGGGCCCCGTTTGGGTACGTCAGTACATCAACTTTCCAGGGTCGTAACTTTTGCATACGATCTTCGTTTTAGGCATATGATAGCCCATTCGAAATATCTATCCGAGGACTACAAAATTCGTCCAAAATTTTATGCAACATACCCCAAAAAACGTTGTTTAGGGCCTCAAAACTGCTCCAGAAGTTCAAGACGCGAAAAACTGCTAAAAATAGTAAATTATCAAAATTGCTAGAAAGTTGTTTTGAGCCAGCTGGAAAAGGTGGGTGGCTACTGATATCCACCTAGATCAATACTCCCTCCTTAGGAAGAAATGGTCTCCATTTCATTGATTTCCTCCATCAGATGAGGAAATGTCTATTGAATTTGGCCCTGGGTGAGCCACTTGCATTGGTGCATGAGCTTCCCTACTTTGACGACTGGATAAAGTTGGATCCTTTGTTGTCAAGTGCCCTTTATCCATGTGTCCACAATATTATCACTAGATGCCTATTGTATGCAGTTAGGGTTGAGGTCTGTTGGTGTCAGTTGTTCTGCTATGTCTGAGGTGTCCAATAATGGTGGGAAATAAGGCCAAAGGAGGTCTATGTTGAACATTGGGTGTAGGCCAAGGAAAGGAGGAATGTTGAGCACAAAAGAATTATCCCCCATAGCCTTGGTGATGGTGTATGACTGATAATGGGGTGAGAGAATCTTTCGATGTGGTCCTGTAAGGCATTATTTCTGCAAGTGCAACCAAACTTTGTTGCCCACCTGAAACTTGTGTGGAAATCTATGTTGATCATGGCATTGTTTGTACTTTTCATTGGACGTCTGTAGGATATCCTGAACCTATTGGAGAATGTGTTGTATCCTCTCAATGAATCAGGTGGCTTTGTCAGCTTCAGTTGGAGTAGGAGAGGAGTCGGTCGAGGTGTCCGCAAGGGGAAGTGCAACATCTATGGGACCCAATGGTTGGAATCCCAACCCCACCTGAAAGGGGTTGTGGTCGGTTGAGCTATGCAGGGATCAATTGTAGCTATATTGGACACAGGGAAGACTCTCATCCCATGTGCGAGGGTGCTTGGAATTATACATGCATGGGATATGCACGATCATTCGATTTATGACCTCGGTTTGGCCATCTGTTTGGGGGTGGAAGGCCATGGATTTGGTGAGCTTGGTGTCGAACAATGACCAAAGGCTCGAAAAGAATGTGTTGAGAAATCAAATGTCCCAATCTGAGAAAATGGTTTGTGGGATTCCAAAATATACCCAGACTCATTCAAAGAAGATCTTGGAAGTGGCTTCTGCGGTGATGCTCTTCTTGCAAGCAACCAGAATCATCATCTTAGAAAAGCGATTAACAACCACAAAAACAAAGTCATTTCCCCACTTGGTGGATAGGAGGCCCAACATGTAGTCCATTGAGATGGATTCCCATGTCCTTTCAGGAGTAGGAAGAGGGGTGTACATGCCCTGTTTCTTAGTGTTTGGTTTGGAAATAACATAGGCAGTGAAAGACATGATATACTTACTGACCTCCTGTCGAAGATTCAGCTAGTAGAAATATTTTTGTAGCATCGCCACTATCTTTTCGATGCCAGAGTGTCCTTCCACCCGACTGTAGTGGGCTTCCTTGATTAGATTCACTCACTCACTTGATGGAACACATATATGGCCCAGATGACACAACAACCCATCATGAAGATGGAAATGATCAACAACTGCCTTTGCACCCAACATTTGGTAGGTGGTGGTGAAGTCTTGGTCTATCTCATATAGTTGGGGCCATCTAGAGGTCTCATGGCCGTATAATTCTAGCACTGTGGTGAGTGTCATGACTAGTCGTTTGCTGAGGCAATATGCGAAACTGCTGGTGCTTCCTATTTTATACTTGATGTTGAGGTGGAATTCCTACAATTATGTGGACCACTTTTGATGGCAGTCATTCTGCAATTTTCCTTGTGTTTGCATGAACTATAGTGGCTTATGATCAGTGTGGATGAATGTCTCCCTCCTAAGAATGTAATGTCTCCACTAGTGACAGGCTTGCACAATGGAGTGCATTTTGTTGTCGTAATTAGGGTACTTACGGACAACATCTGATAGTGTTTTACTCTGATAGTCCACGAGGTGGCCGTGTTGGGTGAGAATGACACTGATAGCATAGTCTGAAGCATCAGTCTTAGTCTTAAAGGGTTATTGTACATCTGGTAGTGAAAGTACTAGGGCTGATCGCAAGAGTTGCTTCAAATCATCGAATGGTTGTTTTTGGGGTTGGCCCCATGCAAATTTATCCTTACCACCACCCGTGGTTATTTGGATGAGGGCCCATGCAATATGGGAGAATCCCAACACAAACCTATGATAGAAATTGGCAAGGCCCAAGAATCTCTGAAGCTCAGTGAGTGTGGTTGGGGATTTCCAGTCACATATGACTTGGATCCTGGATGGATCCACATGTACACCATGTTGATCAATGATGTAGCCTAGGTAATGGACCATGTCCATGCCGAAGGAGCATTTTTCCAAGTTGGCATATAGCTTGTACTGCCGGAGGGTGTGCAAAACTTGCTGAATATGCTACAAGTGTTTGTCCAAAGTCTTGTTGTAAATGAGAATGTCATCCAGATACACCACTACAAAAGTATTGGTGAATGGTTGTAGGATATCTTCCATCATGCTCATGAAAGTAGCTAGAGCATTTGTCAGAGAAAAGTGCATGACCAACCATTCAAAAAGGCCTTCCTTTGACTTGAAGATGGTCTTGCATACATCTGTTTGTTCTATCAGGACCTGGTGGTAGCCAGAATTTAGATCAATCTTACTGAAGTATTTGGCCCCCATGAGTTGATCAAGGAGGTTGTCGATTTGGGGAATCAATTACCAGTTTCTGATTGTGATTTTATTCAAAGATCGATAATTAATGCACAGTCACCAAGTTCCATATTTCTTCTGTACCAGCATGATTGGGCTCTTGCAAGGTGACGAGATGGGATGGATGTGCCCCTTGTGGATAAATTATTGGATCTGTCGCTTGATCTCCTCATTCTCTAACAGAGAGAGACAATAGACTGGTCCATTGGAAAGCAATGTGTCGAGGGTCAGATCGATGGGGTCCTTGATTTGGCAGTGTAGAGGTACCCCGATAGGTGAGGAGAAGATATTCGAGTTTTCTTCCATGACCTTATCTACTTGCTTCTACTGTGTGGAGAGGTTGGTCGTAGAGACCCTAGATGTGGTTGTGATTTTTCTCTCATTCTGAGAGTGAATCAAGAAGAAGACAAACTTCCTCGTATGAGATATGACCTTCTTGAATTTCTTAGTAGAGATTAAGGAAATATCACTAGGTGGGGAAACCTTACATATCCTTTACAATTTATTGTTCAAAGTAATAATAACACTACAAGGCCTAGAATTATATAGATCATGAAATTTCCATAAATAATGTTGGCCCAAAACAACATCACAAACTTCAAGAGGAGAAACATCACACAATACCTTGTCTTTGAAGGGCTTGATGTTGTATGACAATCAACACTGTTGGCTGACGCGGAGATCGCTTCCTTGGAGGATCCATCCCATGGTGTAGGGTTCTGGGTGCGACGTTGTCGGCAGGGCTAGTCGCTTGACAACCTCTTCTGAGATGAGTTTCTTATACCTACCACTATCAACGATGGAGTGTAGAGAGGTTCCTTTTACCCACATCTGTGAATGGAAGAGGCACTCTCCTTCTTCTGGCTGTCTGGTTCACCATGTTGGAGCTTGGTGGTAGCAACGGTGGCACTGGGTTCCGCATCAATGATCCATCTTCTCCTTTCTGGTTCTAACTTAGAGTTAGAACCCGCATCTAATTAAGAGGATTTCACTTCGGCCACCAGCGTCTTCTTTGAGTGGTAGTCAGTAGTGTTATTCCAAGGGATCTTATGGAAGTTGCACCACTTCCTGGTATCTTTCTTTGTCTTTATGGTGTCCTTCTTTTCTTACATCTTGGACTGGTTGTCCTGATACTATCCATCTTTTCTCTCTCCTTTGTTCTGTGGGTTGGGGCTGCCCTTTCCTGGATTTTGTTGTGCGGGGTTCCCTCACCCAAATTGTCACATCTTTTGTTTGAGAATCTACTTGATTTTGACAGCATATCAGTAGGTCATGCCCAAGGACGAGATGTCAAGAAAATCAATTTGGGTTTGGATGTATCTTTGCAGAGAACCATGATACTTGAGAAACATATGTCGCTCTGAATCTTTAATACCCAGCTTGGTGTGCAAGGTATGGAAGATATTTTTGAAATATGGAACTGCTTGGTCTCTTTCTTGCCACATTGTGGTCCATTTGGTATAGAAGTCATCATAACTTTTGACAATGTAGTATTGTTCCTTAATAGCATCCCTGAAGGATTCCTAGGTGGTCATGAATGTAAATAATTAGGGTTCCTCTGTTTCCTTTTTCTCACAGAAAGTTTCCCACCAATCTTTGACATGGGGAATGGATTTGAGGAGTGCAAATGTAATATTTTCTCTATTCGAAAAGTTATGGACAGAAAAATACCCTTCTAGTAGATTCAACCAGTTTCCTACAACATCTGCATCTATCTAACCTTCAAATATAGGAATATCAAAGTTTATTTTTACCTTGAAGGGGGCAGTGCCTCTGCTCGAAGAAGATGCATCACCTGTTGGTAGTCGTCGAAGGATTTGTGCGAAATTATCCATCATCTCATTCCTCTATTGCATGAGGGCTTCCTCAATCAATAGTTTAAAAGGATCTCTTGTCCCTTTATCTTTATTTTCTTCTTCCATGAGAGGTCGCTTGTTTGTGCGAGAGATTTTTTCCTCAAGAAAAACAAGCTTAGGACCCAACTCTTTGTACTCCAACCTCGTTGGGGACATGCACTAAGACAATAAGGAGAAGATCACTCTGATACCACTGATCCTTATTTTATGAACAGAATGAAATGACTACAAATTATTACTATATTCTTAACACAAAATAACATAGATACAGTAAAACTTGTTTTCTATTCAATAAGGAAATAAGATGAAACTGTAAAATGTAGCGGAAAACAAGCTTACTAGAATGGTGGTGGGTTATCTCTAAGAAGAGATGTGATGACTATGCTCATTCGCAAGAAGATGATTACAATGAGGCTCTCAAAGCCTTTTTACAATAAACAGGAGTTTCAAAAACCCTAAACATCCAAAAACCTAACCCTAGGAGATGAAGTGCCAAAATTCATGTGGGCCCCATTTGGGTAAGTCAGTACATCAACTTCCCGTGGTCGTATATTTTGCATACGATCTCTGTTTTAGGCATATGATAGCCCATTGGAAAAATCTATCCGAGGAATACAAGAATTGAACAAAATTTCATGAAGAAATTTTACAACTGCAACATACCCCAAAAAACATCCTTTAGGGCCTCAAAACGGCTCTGGAAGTTGAGGACCCAAAAAACTGCTAAAACTAGTAAATTATCAAAATTGCTACAAAGTTGTTTTGAGCCAACTGGAAAAGGTGGGTGGCCACCAATATCCACCTATATCACAGCATGATTTAATCATGGTGGTTGTTTACAAGTTAACAAAGGCTACTCATTTTTTTCCCGTGAAGACAATGCATACAACAACTATTATTGCAGAAATGTTCATGAAGGAAATTGCTAGGTTGCATGCAATACCTAGAACAATCATTTCAGACAGAGATACAAAGTTTACCTCCAATTTATAGAGGGATTGTTTAAATGATTTGGCACAAATATAAACTTTAGCACAATATATCATCCCTAGACAGATGGGAAAACAGAGAGAGTCAATCGAATAATTGAAGACATGTTGAGAATGTATGTGATGGATAAGCCATCTAATTGGGAAGATTACTTACACTTGGTTGAGTTTTCATATAATAATGGGTACTAAGATTCATTGATAATGATCCCATTTGAATCCTTGTATGGTAGGAAGTGAAATACTCCAGCGAGCTGGGACAACCTAGCAAATAGAGTGGTGCTTGGGCCGGAGTTTCTCAAGGACATGGAAGACCAGGTGGTCAAGATCAAGAAGAATTTAAAGGCAGCTCAAGATAGACAAAAAGTTTATGCAGATAAGAACAATACAGTTAGATAATTTAACATGTGGGAGCATATACTTTTGAAAGTGAATCCCAAGAAAATATCTTTGAAATTGGGGAATTGTACAAAGCTAGAAACCAGATTTTGTGGTCAATTTGAAATATTGGACATAATAGGGTCAATTGCATACATGCTTGCATTGCCTACTTCCATGAATGTGCATAATGTATTTCATGTATCTTTACTAAATAAATATGTACATGATCCTAACCATGTTATTGATTCGAATTTGATTTAGGTAGAGGCAGAGGGAGATTTTCAGGTTCTGCCAGTGTGGGTATTGGACATAAAGGTAAAAATTCTATGGAATCGAGTTATAAAGATGGTAAAAGTTTAGTGTACCTTATACGGTCCTAAATATGCTACCTGCGAGCATGCATATGACATCCGAGAAGAATACCCACAAAATTTTGAATAAAATTGAGATTTTGATATTTGTTTTGTATATGCACCGAGGACAGTGCCAAAATAAGGGGGAGGGGATGTAACACCCTAGGTTTTGAAACCCCATTTTAAATAATTTATTGTTACAATGTTGAGAGTCCAAAGTTCCCAAACAATTATGAAAAGGCCAGTGTGCCCAAGACATGTAATGTTATTATTATTAATAATAATAAATACATCATTGGTTCTTAGATGGACAAGGACTAGAGCTATAGGGGGCTATGATTCCACAAGAGAGGGGGATTGAAGGGCTAAGTGTTTATTCCTATGTTAATTACCTTTCTTCCTAAGGGAAGGGGATTGGTTATGTGAATTTCTTGGGGAAGGCTAGGAGGTTCTTGATTTCCCCACGAGGTTACTTAAACACATCCCTGGTGTAATTGTTGGGTTGGTCATTGGCTTGTATACTCTGTCACCTTTGTGTTACCTCATTCTTACCATCATGCACTCCCATGCACTTACCTTACCTCCTCCATCCATCCTCACCTGTGTATTGGTCTTGGGAAGGGGGACCAAACTGCAGAAGATTTAGCCACGGGATAGTTGCTTGTAGTGGCCACTGGTGTGATCCAGTCGTGATTTGAGGCATGCATGTATGAGATATAGTGGCATGTGTCCAACATGGCTCAAAAATGCAAGTCCTGAGAGTTCCAACATTGATATTCTGGACCATTTGCGCTGGAGGCCCAAATAAGGAGAAGGACTACCTGAGGGACTGCATGACAGAGAAAGGTGGAGGTCTGTTCTCTTTGGTGGTGCAAGCTAGGTAGAAGAGAGTTGGGTACTTGGATTACTGTGAGTGTTGGGAAGCCTATGAGAGCTTGAGAGAAGACTAGTTTGGGAAGACAAGTTCACTCTAGACCTGTCCTTGTGGATTCATAGCTCTGGCTCGGGGGTGATGCTGCTGTTGAGATTTGGGGCAATAGTGTCTACGGTTGGGTGGAATTTTCTTGGTCGGTAGCTAGTTGGTGTCATATTTCATAAAGATAACTTCTCTCTGTTGTGATATTATTATCTCTGTATGAATGTTTTTCCATTGAATATTTAATTATCGTTAATTGAATCTTTAGAACATGCATGTTTGCTGGATATTTTTGTGCGTGTCGTTAATTCTCTTATCTTGTGCATCTTTAATAAATGAATAAGGTATCAGTATGATAAAGAAGTCCAAGGGTAGGCTTGAAGGTAGCATACCCCATCCTGTGGCTAGTTGGGTATGTTACACTTCAATAGGATGAAAATACAAATGGGAGCTCTCAGCTCCACTCTAACGTTTGGACTCAAAAATATTTATGAACAAAGGCACCTAATCGAAAGGATTGAAGATGAAATCTATTCCCAGAGGAGCGAGATCGAGGAGCTGTGTAGTAATATGGAGATAATACAACATCATTTGGACCAGATTGAATGAGCACAACAACATCCAACCAATCCATAAAGAAACCATGGAGCATCCAAAAATGAAAACCCAGTCTCGATAAACCAAATATCGGACCTCAACGAGCCCCACCGAGACATAATTCAAGAGAAAGAACAGATGAAAATGGAACTAGGTAGTTGTCCTTTTAAATTTCAGTTGCCATGTTTTGTTTTTTGATATATATCAACAAAGTCTTTTATCAATTGTATTATGTGAAATACAATCATCAGAGTATAACTAGGGAGGGAGGACACTCTATGAAAATCAATTTTGTTTCAATACCTCCAGATGTCAAAGTCTTTAGTTTTCAAAGGCCTTTAATGGCCCCTTTTTTTGTAAATAAGTGGATCTATCCACACTTTTAATATGTATTTCCTAGTTTTTATTAAAAAAAAAGATATTGTGTTAATTGACATTATTTCTTAAAATATCTTTTAAAAATTTTCCAAGTTATTTTACATTTCTTAAGATTCTTTCCCCTTTGTATATCTTGCCACCAAATATATTCCTTATGATTCATATCATAGATATGAATTCTTGCATTAATTTCAATTCAATAATTATATATCAAAATGTATTTTTGCATCCCATAAAACCAAGCTTCTTCCTCTTCTCAAGTCTCAATCTCACCATTAAATATTGGAGGTTTTATCCTTTTAAATTCTCCCATAATTTCCTCTTGATGCTTATGTTTCTTTTTAGTTATTTTTTTCAGCTTGGCGCTGTCCTCACTTGAAGTTCCATTTTCGTTAAAAACATATTTTTTCATTGATTCAGTGCATTCAAATTTCCTTGACATCTTCTTGTGCATGCCAGTTTTATAATTACTAGAAAATTGACCTTTATTCTTGTTATAGTTCTGATTACACAATTTGTCTAACAATATTGCATTAAGTTCTTCTTGTGTGTTTATAATTCCTTCATTATCTTCCTTAACATTTTTCAATTCTTCCCTTAGGCCCTATATGGTCTGAATTATCCATGCTTTCATTCAAATTTACCCATATATTTTCGTCACCAATATTTCCTTGTTCGTGATTTTTTAGTACATTTTGATGTGACACTTCTTCAGGCAGAATAGGTATTTCTGTCATTTTTACTGCAATCAAAATCTTCTTCTTAAAGGTAAGCATAAAATATACCATAGTAAATTAGTCTCCTTGGTTTAGCTCATAATGCCAAGTGCGATTCCTAGAGCTCTAATACCTTTATGTCACATACCCATAATTATTTTTTTTTACTTTTATAAAA
>ML822905.1:135119-160349 GCA_009831015.1 Picea engelmannii
TGGAAATCATGTGTGGCCCCTTTACTCCATATGTGAGTCTGGTCGGCAAGCTATCGTCAGCCTGCATCATCAACCATCATGTCAGAACATGTCAACAACATATCATAAAATCAATATCATATCATCAAAACAAAGCAATATCACCGTAAATGAATCAACCCAAATAACCCACTCCCTGACTCAATCCAGAGTCCAAGGGGGTTCCATCGATGCCTTTGCATCCTCAAGGTCCGAAACCCTGCACACTCAATGAAACTGAGTCAGCAACACCTGTCTACATCCAGTAGTAAAACATCATGTCGTCTATCAGAACGCATCATAATCAAGTATAAATGTATTAATATAAGAAAAGTCCAGATCACTTGCGAGCAAGTGTCCTCAAAGAATAAGTTTTGTAAGTGCGCCAGAGAGGGATGTTACATACACCCCCTCTTGGTCTAAACTTTGTCCCGAAGTTTCTCAGTATAAGTGCTGAAATAAATGTACCACAGTATCATAAGTACCACAGTATCAGAAGTCTATCTATCAAACAAAAATGGAAACTGTTGGCGCATATCATATGCGTCCTCCCAGGTCGCTGAGTGCAAACTATAACTGTCCCACTGGACCTTGACCTGATCTACTGTTCGACGTCGTAACTATTGAACGCGATGATCTAAAATGTGGACTGGCTCAGCCGTGAGTGCTCCCTCGTCCGATACCTGCAAGGAACTCATGTCAATCACGTGTGTAGGATCACTAATATAATGTCTCAAAACAGATACATGAAAAACATCGTGCATACGCCTCAAAGAATCAGGCAAGGCTAGTCGATAGGCCACGGGCCCCTTTCTCTCCACAATCTCGAAAGGTCCCACGAACCTATTAGAGATTTTAACTCAATTTCTAAACTTGATTGAACTCTTATGCGGTTTAACCCACAAGAAGACTCGATCGCTGACCTCATAACTACGGTCAACTCGGTGCACATCGGCATAACTCTTCTGTCGATCCTGCACTTCTTTTATCCTTTGTCTTATGGTTTGCATTTGCTCTTCCATTTCTTGGAACGCTTTTGGTCCCACCAGGACCCTATCCTCAAGCCGATCCAAACTCAAGGGTGTTCGACACGGTCGCCCATAAAGGAACTCAAAAGGCACCATCTTAATGGTGCTCTGGTAACTGTTGTTATAAGCAAACTCTACTAGAGGCAAGAATTCCTCCCAATGTTTTTGTTGGTCAATCACATACATGCGCAACATGTCTTCCAAGGTTTGGTTCATTCGTTCCATCTGTCTGTCATTCTCTGGGTGATATGCAGTACTAAAGTTAAGTTGAGTTCCCAAGGCCTCTTGGAAACTCGTCCAAAATCGTCCTGTAAACACTGTTCCTTGATCGGATATAACCTTCTTAGGAACTCCATGCAGCCTCACAATCTCACTGATGAAAACTCTCGCTATGTCTGATGCCTGATACGTCGTACGCACAGGAATAAAGTGAGAACTCTTTGTCAGAGTGTCTACTACTACAAAGATCAAGTCATGTCTCCTTGCCATTAGTGGCAATCCAACAATAAATTCCATCGAAATAACTTCCCATTTCGATTCCCGAATAGCATGCGGTTGAAGTAATCCTGTCAGGTGTCTATGTTCAGCCTTTACCTGCTGACACTCGAGACATCTAGCCACAAAGTTGACTATGTCAGTCTTCATTCCCTTCCAAAAGAATAAGGGTTTAAGGTCTGCCCTCATCTTCGTGACTCCTGGGTGAGCCATGTAAACTGCTCTATGAGCCTCGCTCAGGATCAACATCCTCAACTCGTCATTTGGTGGTACGTAAATCCGACCTCTAAACCTCAATAACCCATTGTTGTCAAGAGTAAATCCCTCATATCGTGGTACCATCATAGTGTTTTGTTCGATAAAATCATCGAATTCTTTGTACCATTCATCGTCACACTGTAAAGTGAGAATCTTCTTACGTAGATTCGTCTGAAGAGGCAAAACCGAAAATATGCGTGGCCTCCGAGTCAAAGCGTCCACCACTTGGTTCACTGTTCCCTTTATGTAAGTAATCTCGAAGTCGTACTCACTAAGCAATTCTGACCAACGTCGTTGTCGAGCGTTCAGGTCGCTTTGCGTAAAAATGTGTTGTAATCCACAATGATCAGTCCTTAATTCAAATTTTTGTCCAACCAGGTAGTGTCTCCATACCTTTAAGGCATATACGATGGCTAATAACTCCAAATCATGCATCGCGTAGTTTTCCTCGTGCCTTCTTAGTTTCCTCGAAATGTAACCAATCACTCGTTCGTCTTGCATTAGGACCCCGCCTAACCCTTCCTTGGATGTGTCAATGCATACCAAGAAGTCTGCGTCCATGTCAGGGACCTTTAGTATCGACGTTGTTGTCAACAAATCCTTAAGCCTCCTAAATGCTTCCGCGCATTTCTCTGTCCAAACAAACTTCTTGTTTTTCTTCTGCAATTCCGTGATCGGATTTGCTATCCTTGAAAATCCTTCGAAAAACCATCGATAGTATCCTTCTAAACCCATAAAACTCCGCACTTCTGTGACATTCGTCGACACAGGCCATTCCATAATAGCCTCGACCTTGGCTGGATCCACGGCGATACCTTCCCTGGAGATGACATGCCCTAAGTAGTGAATCCTCGATTGATAAAAAGAGCATTTGGACAACTTCCCATACAATTTGTGCTCTCACAAACACTGTAGTACCAAGCGCAAGTGCTCGTCATGCTCCTCTATCATCCGAGAGTAGATCAAAATATCGTCAATGAATACTTGGACGAACTTGTCCAAGTACTTGTGAAACACCCCGTTCATCAAACTCATGAATACCCCTGGGGCGTTTGTCAATCCAAATGGTAAAACAGTAAAGTCGTAATGTCCAAATCTTGTTTTGAAAGCGGTCTTAGGGATGTCATCCTCCTTGATCCGTAACTGGTGATATCTTGATCGCAAATCGATCTTGGAGAACACCATCGCACCCTTCATTTGATCAAACAGATCATCGATTCTTGGTAATGGATACTGATTCTTGATTGTAGCCTTGTTCATTTGATAATATTCAATGCAAAGCCTCCACTACCCATCCTTCTTTCGAATGAAAATGACCGGTGCACCCCACGATGACACACTAGGGCGTATCAGTCCCAAGTCTAGCAACTCCTTCAGTTGCATTTTTAACTCTTGCAACTCCGGGTTTGACATCCGATAAGGAGTTCTTGCTATCGATTCGATCCCTGGTTTCAGGTCTATAGTAAACTCCAATTCCCTTTCTGGCGGCATCCCAGGAAAATCCTCCGGAAATACGTCCGCAAACTCCTTCACCACCGAAAGGTGTTCTAGATCGTCTGCTACTCCCCTTTCATTTAGCGCAAGGATCGCATAAAGCTTGCACCCCTTACGCATACTCTTCCGTAACTATAAGGAAGAGATGAACCTCAGGGATACTCCCTGGTTCCGTCCTACAATCACCCATCTATGTCCTTCATCATCGACCAAGCTCAACCTCTTCGTCTTATAGTTGAGTATCACCTCATGCGTTTCCAACCAATCCATACCAATCACGACATCATAAGATCCTAAGATCATGACGTACAAGTTGACCCTCGTGACAAAATCTCCCAGGTTAAGGGCACAACCCGTAACCTTTCCTCTGACCTTTTGTTTGGCTCCCGAAGCCATCTCCACGAAGCTAAACTCATCCTGTTCGACTTCCTTGACCATAATCCTTTTTAGCACTGCACCAGAAATGAAACTCTTAGTAGCTCCTGGGTCTATCAAAATACTAAGGTTCTGGTCAGTGACACTACCTGTCGTCTCGAGCACATTCGATTGGTGCTCTACCTTGCGGTTATTCACCGTTGCATGAATCCGATGGGCCTTGCCCATATCTCCCACTGTAGTGGGTCCGGTTGATCCAGACGCTCGGGTCCTCTCCACAGGACAATCACGCTGGTAGTGTGGCTCCCCACACATCCAACACCCCTTCTTCATCCCAGTAGTCCTGGTACCTGAATTAGAAGATGACGGCCCATTGGCCTAGAAACCTAGTCTGTTCTGCTGAACAGGCCTAAACTTCTACTGCTCCGGGCGATGCTACTATTGCTGCTGTGGTCCTCGGTAAGGTGTTCGCTGCTGAGGCGGCGGTCATCGTGGTGTAGAAAAAGTGGATCCCCTCTGGAAGCCACGATACCCCGGCGTATGTCTCCCTGGTGTCTGCTTCTGCGACGTACCAGGTGAACCCTGCCCTGCAGGTCTCGCTGGAGTCCTGGTCTAACCCCTGCTGATAAGCTCCTCCTCTACTATGAGGGCCTTTTGGACAACATCGTGCAAGGTTTGAGGCATCAAAATCCTAACGTTTGTACGCAGGCTACCGTTAAGGCCGAACACGAACCTGTTGACCTTGAGCTTCTCAGTGTTCAGGTGCAGAGCATACTGGAGCAGCTCCATAAAATGTGCCTCGTACTCGAGAACCGTACGACCTCCCTGTCATAATGCGTTAAACTCATTGAGCTGACGCTCAATGAATTCCTCTGAAAGATACCTCTCTTGAAACCATTCCTCAAATAGTTCCCATGACACGTCTTCAACGGCCATGTTTAGTTGCGGTAGGAGCGTCTTCCACCATAGAAGAGCACTCCCCTTCAGTTGAAAGACCGCCATGTCGACCTTCATGTTCAAGGTATAATCGCGAAGTGTGAAGCACATCGCCATATTCTCCAACCATTCCTCGGCGGCTGCACCATCCGGGGCACCAAAGAACTCGAGAAATTTCACCTTCTCGAGTTCACGGTGAATGCTACCTGTAACGGCTGGAGCACGCGGCGGAACCTCTGCAGGTGTCGGTGCCCTGGCCTCATCTCTGTCCAATCAGCTGATCAGCGCCTCGGACATGCGCTGAAAAGATCTCATCATCCCCACGACATCGACAACTATGATCTGCTCCTGTCCAAGAACCTGCTTGCCTCCCTGGGGGTTAGACCCCTCAGGCGTGGATATTGTTGGAGGCGTCACGCCTCCTCCCCTAGCACCCCGTCGTCTGCCTCCATGGCATCCTCTAACCATGATTACCTGCACTCACACAATCAACTCGATCAGCAACAGTATAATCAAATATAATCATGTCAACGGAAGCCGTAGCGAATCCCAAGTCACAGGTCGAACCTTCTCTGATACCATATGTAACGCCCTCAACGTTACGACAACAACTCTGAGAACAGGTGCAAAAATTTGTTTTTTGTTTAAGGTGTGTGCACGCGTGAAGAAGTAACAAACACACTTGACTCTACATCGCCACTCGACAACCAACAAGACGCAACCACAATGTTCAGCACAAGAAGACTGAAGGCACACAACGAGTAACTGCAACAATCTATGACCATAGGCATAAGGCGCACATCCCAAACATTAAGACATACTGGGGGTGCACAATAAGAACACAGAGGGAAGAATCCAAGGTGTTAGGGTTACTATTTCTGCACCGAAAAGCAGGGCGTTTAGTCTTATGTCTTCTCGAAAGAAGATTAGACAGGCTCCTGGCCGACCGCTCAGGCAGAAACTAGTAACCCGACCTAGAACAAGACGCAAGCAAGACGGACACAACAAGATGACCCCGACATATCACAGTGACAATAAGCAATAAATGCCCCTAGACATAAGGCGTACAACTAGCAGCTGTGAGTAGAAAACGACACCAGGTGTTAAGTACAGTACAATCACAGATGGAAGAATCCAACAATAGAGTTTACTAATTCTACACAAAAAAGTAAGGCTTTAAGTCTTATGTCTTCTCGAAAGAAGATTAGACAGGCTCCTGGCCAACTTCTCAGGCAGAAACTAATAAATCTTTTAGGAAGTCGCAGTAGTGGAATTGTGTCTTTAAACAGCGCGAGACTACTGATACGGCTCGGAGTATGTCACAAGAGTGGAAACTATGCCTTTAAACAGCCCGAGACTCTTGATACGGCACTGGATTCCTTCTACTGAAAATACACACAGACATAAATATTAATCTACCAGAGGTGTCTATATCCCGCCCGACACAAGCAGACCATGCAATGCAAGACAACCAAGTACTGCAAAATCAAGGACAATGACGACCTCTATGGGAGACGCAAGTCAAAAGGATTTCAACATCGACCCACCCACTATTGAGACTCACTGACCTAAATCATATACCAACTACTCCATTTGTCTTTCTTTAAATGTCGAGTGACCGACCCAGTCCTAAATGATGTACTTTAATTAAATTCGAATCCCCGTTTTCTGAATCGTAAAGATTGAGTGCCCTTGGAAATAAGGATTCCACACTCATACGTTATCACGCATAAGGAAAATTTCCCTAACATCACCATAACACATCCAGGTCATCGCCTTCTATATCACAAATCATTCAATTAAAATAATAATGACTTTACCTTTGATTGTTATTAAAAACAATGGAGCTAACAAAATCTTGACCATAATAATTGTGTGCTTACTTTTATAATAGATTAAAACAATTAATGAATAACCATTTAATGAATGACAATTTATCATTAGAGATGCAATTAGTAACCATGTATTTACTTTTTAAAATAGATAAGCATCGAAATTTAATCTAAGATTAGCTATCAAATTATTTAAGCATCGTAGTTATTTCTAACATAATAATTTAACTTCAATGGAAAACCTACTGTAAATGAGATTGTAGAGAATTTTCATAGCATGGTAATTCAAGCAAATAAGACTTCTCCTTACAAAATAATGATCTAACAATAAGCTAATAAAATAATCGATAATATACATGATAAACAATTATGACTTTTCATTACAAACCATGAAACAATATTAAACTATAATAAACTGACATTTTGTTCTCTATATAATGATTTAGCATTGTACCCCCAACTAAATAAGGATTTTCATTTCAATAATGAACTAATAGTGAACTGAGGATAAGCATAATAAACTAATATTGACTTTTTATTTTAGGAACAATGAACCAACAATAAACTAATAATAGACTGATGTTTTGTTCGTCGTGTAATGAATTAGCATTGTTCCTGAACCAAAAAGGACTTTTCATTACGGACACAATGCAATAAATTAATCAGTGAAGAATCATATTATATTGAAATCAAAGGGAAACATGGGTATATTCGCCTCTTGCCCTCAAGGTAGAATATTAAACTCTGCCAACTTAAAATTGTAATAATCGTTAGATAAAATTTAGGAATTAATGACGCCACCCGGTAGGACCCTTACCATGAATTTTAGACACTAAAAGTAATGGATTTAATAGCTGGAATCCCATCCAGTCGTGGGGAAAAACGTTGGGACAACTCTGTCTAAATGGAATTAATTAAAATGCCTAGCAATAAAACACCCAGCATTAAAACGCCCAGCAATAAAAAAGACCAACAATAGAACACCCAACAATAAAAATGCCCAACAATACCACGCCCAGCAATAAAAACGCCCAGCAATAGAACGTCCAACAATAAAAACGCCCAGCAATACCACGCCCAGCAATAAAAATGCCCAACAATACAGAGGAAAATGCCATTAAACACAGATCATTTAGAATGTGCATTAAAACACATTGCCAGAAGATAAACAAATTGCCAGAAGACACCACGAATTGCCAGGAAAAAAAACGAATGGCCAGGTTAAACATTTGCCAAAGAATAAAATGAAATGCCAGGTTAAAACGTTTGCCAAAGAATAAAACGAATTGCCAGAAATAAAAGGAATTTCCAGGTTAAATGATTTACCAGAAGACAAAACCAATGCCAGAGATAAAATGGATTGCTAGAAGACACCACGAATTGCCAGGAAAAGAAAAATGAATGGCCAGGTTAAACATTTGCCAAAGAATAAAACGAAATGCCAGGTTAAATGTTTGCCAAAGTATAAAATGAATTTCTAGAAATAAAAGGAATTTCTAGGTTAAACGATTTACGAGAAGATAAAACCAATGCCAGAGATAAAATGGATTGCCAGAAGACACCAACGAATGACAGTATTTTAGCAAATGAATGCCAGTAAATTTAAAATACATGATTGTAATTTTATAAAATGAAATGCCCACCATGGAATTCCCACGATAAATAAAGAGAACGCCCACAGAATTGATCGCCCCAAAAACAACCCACAATCAAGATTCCAGAACAACAAATATTTAAAAATTACACATTCCCGCACCATCATTTAAATTTGCACAGTCCAGAATTACAGCAGAAATGATTTTATACAGTCCAAAGCGATGAATGAAAACGATATACAACAACAATATTATAGCGAAAAATTGCATCCAAGCATTCTACTACCAATTAACGTGTGCACCTTTTTCCCTTTCGACCGTCTTGATTGAAGTCCGTGCCTCGATTGATGTCCCATGCTCCTTGCCGCTCCTGCTTGCCGACTGCAGAAAGCTCACCGGTACCTCCCAGCCAATCGCTAGGGTTACTCTGCTTCCCCCTTAGCCCCCCGAGCCGCAAAGGGGCCACACAAGAACTAGAGATAAGACTAGCTTCTCAGCTCGCCTTGAAGGCTGAGCTACCACTCCAATACAACTGAGAAATGCCCAACTCCTCACAAGCAAATAGTCAAGCCTCAATCTGGCAGCATAATGTTATGCTCACCGTTCAACCCCTTCTTCCTTCTTTTCCCCTTCTTTTATAGAAATTTGAGACCCACCTCTTTCCTAAATAATTATTAATTTAATTTTTAATGACAATCCCCTAAAAATTATCTGCCATCCAAGTGTCACTCATCCCCCACGTTTCTCCAACAATTAATTTCTTTTTAATAATTAAAAGACTCATTTCCCTCACCCCTCCTATAGTCACTCCTAAAATTACTCCTAGGGTTCCTAGATCCCCTCTCAGCTTTTAATAACTTTCCTAAAATAAAGTTGTTGATTTTTAGTAACTCCTTAATTGCTGATTCTTTTTTGTTTTTTACCCTATGTTTCCTTACTTTCCTTTATTAAGTTTTCTTTATTACAAGTTTCCTTATTTCTATTAATTGTTCCTTTCCTTTATTTTTTTATTTTTTATTTTTTTTTATTTTTTTTTATTATTATTTTTTTTTCTAAAACCCAAAAAGATAAAAGCACTCATTAAACCTTTCATTGTATTTCTAAAACCCTAACTTTTACACTCCCACACTTTAATAATTTTAATTCTTCTTTATAATTTTAAACGCCATGGGTTTCACTTAATTTATCTTCCTCATTACTTTACCCCCTTAAATTTTAAGAAGACTTAAAATAACACTTAGGAGTGTTTTAGTTTACTTCCTTAAGTTTATTTTTTTTTTGGAGGGTCTTCTCTTAAGGCTTATCAAGATTTTATCTTTGAGATGTTTTAAATTTAGGTTTAGATTTGAACTGGGCGATAATTCATTAGGGGAGTCGTTTTGAGAATTTATTAAGGCGTTAAGGTCTTAGGGTCATCTCGGTTGTCTCATCATCATCATCAATGTGACGTGCCCTTCAGGATGCACTACGTGCTCCAAGGGTGCCACTTGCCTCTTTGGCTTCTGTTGCGCGACGTTCCCTTCAGGATGCACCACGTGCTCCAAGGGTGCCACTCGCCAACTGGTGTTTCTTTTACGCGACGTGCCCTTCAGGATGCACCACGTGCTCCAAGGGTGCCACTCGCCGACTTGACTTTTTGGTAGACATCTATAACCCCTGGAGTTAACACTCCACTAGGTGAACTTGTGGGAGACTAAGGGATCTAAGGAATAAGGCCCCACCTTATTTTTCACCCCTTAGAATCATCGTGAGCGACTGTCGCAGTCTTCCCCCATGGCATCGTGGATCCTCTCGAACTAGGTAATCGTTAACCTATAGTTCGAGCCACGGAGGGCATGCTAGTAGGTTGTGGCAGGGCTGCTGTCCACACCTCTCCCTCAACCTCTTTGGAAATCATGTGTGGCCCCTTTACTCCATATGTGAGTCTGGTCGGCAAGCTATCGTCAGCCTGCATCATCAACCATCATGTCAAAACATGTCAACAACATATCATAAAATCAATATCATATCATCAAAACAAAGCAGTATCGCCGTAAATGAATCAACCCAAATAACCCACTCCATGTCTCAATCCAGAGTCCAAGGGGGTTCCACCGATGCCTCTGCATCCTCAAGGTCCGAAACCCTGCACACTCAATGAAACTGAGTCAGCAGTACATGTCTACATCAAGTAGTAAAACATCATGTCATCTATCAGAATGCATCATAATCAAGCATAAATGTATTAATATCAGAAAAGTCCAGATCACTTGTGAGCAAGTGTCCTGAAAGAATAAGTTTTGTAAGTGCGCCAGAGTGGGATGTTACACATGTCAAGTGAGTTGTTCCTCTGAAAATTATATCAACGCTTGCACATATGCCCACTCCTTCACCGTCAATCTAAATTTGATCTAGAAATCTAAAGTACAAAGTGACTTCTTACAATTTCGTAGGTTTATAATATTTAGATGAAGATCTTTGTGTCATAAAAATATTTCTCATATTTCACACTTGATTCAAAATGACATCTCATTCTCCTTATTCTCTTTCTTTTATAATATTTTCCTAGTTCTTTGACACTTGTATGAGCCTCTTTCTCATTGACCACCTATGCATTTAATTTTTTTCTCATTGACCAACTGCCAATTTGATTTTTTCTCATGTTCCTAAAAACCTGAGATCTTGCATCACTTCTATTAAGTTAAATAAAAAGATCGTCACCACTTGTCCCCCTTCTGTTTTTGCTTGGTAGTTTTCTTTGGATCCAAATTTTTTCTCATCTAACAGTCCCACTTCAAGTGTGTTTCATATTTTTTTTTTTTAAATTAAGAAGTAAAACAATAAGTTTTGAGTTTTATCAATAGGATCAATAATCTCTTGATAAAAAAAGAATAAAAATATAATAAGAAGTTTTAAATTCAAAATTCCAAGGTATCATAGGTCTTGATTTTTGGATGAGAACAAAGGAATAAATTTACATCTTTAATCTCACCTATTGTAGAATGTTTATTATTATTACAGGATAACATGATTCTCACATTCTCATTTGTACAAGATAGGTCAAGATCTTTCATAATAATATTAGACATTACACTAGGTCCAGACCCACGATCTATTAGATAAAAATGAGTTGTTTAATCAAAAATATTTACAAAAATATAAAAAGGTGTGTTTTTTACAAAGTTTTTAAATTTATTTACACCAAATATCTATTTGTATGTGAGTCTTCTTCATCAAGGTTTTTAGATAAATTATCTATTGAGGAAGTATCACCTTTGATATAATTTTTAATATGTTGTTTTTAATCAGCAAAAATTACCATGTCCGCGAGGGTTTCATGTGATTTTATGTTAACCAATGTTTTCAGTATGTTATACTTGGATGAAGGTAAACAGGTTGAAGTCCCTTGAGTTTGTGCTATCCTGTCAACCTAAGGATTTATAATTGGAGTAGAAGACGAGCTAGGATAAGAGGTATTTTTTGGATTCCCACCCTTTCCCTTGTTATTATAAAATTTGCTTTGAGTATTTAACACCATTACATATTCTTCAAAAATGCGATATAAGGTAGAGACAATTACTTCATTTATTTTTCCAAAGATTCTTTCATGTGACTTTTTCTTAACTTCACAAGTCTTCTCTTCATGTTTATCATTCAAAAGTTACACCAATCTATTTAGAGAATAGCCTTTGGTTGATTATAAGGTAAATAATTAATAGGTTGATTTATCAAAACAAGTTGAGAAGAGGATTCAATAGGGACCAATTGTGTGGCGATCCCTTTCCTTTAAAAATAAATCATCCAATTACTCATGTCTTGAACTAGATGCAAAATAGTTGACATTTCGGTCTAATTAACAAAAAATTGCTTAGGAATGCTTGTTTATTGGCACAGGGGCAGACCCAGGGTTCAATGCTACAATAACGCACCAAAAAAACCCTAACAACTGGCCCTTTCGGCAACACTTGCGAAGCAAATGAAGTCTCACCCAAGGTAGAGGCAGTGGTGGTTACAGGACTCAAGTGTTTGCAACCTTAACTGAGACACATATCTATGATTGCATTTCTTAATACATAATTTAGCACCTTCAGTTCTTTAACATGCAATCATTATCTACTTCATTGTTAAAATAGAGCCTCACAGTATCCACACTAATCTACCATATACAAGCACTTATCATAAGTAAATAGATTAGATCAACCAGATTAAGCACTCATCACAACCATATGTATCAGATCTAGCATTATCATACATCATAAGCACAAAGAAAGTAGATCTATCCAAGTACATCAGAGTACTTAGCAAAGAATACATAAAAACATTAAGGTAAAGAACAAAGTGAGATAACACATGATTTACATGGTTCACCCCCCTCCTGGAGCTATGTCCACCAACTCTTTTTATTTATTTCCTTCAATCAATATATTATAGCATAGAGCCTCAAAACCCTTACTCCGCACATGAAAAAATATCTACGCAGCTCCCTACATCATTCTTCCTTGCATTACAACACTAAGCCTTACACAATCTATCACAACTACTTGCACTCAGCTCTGCAAGTTCCTTATAACCATGCACAAAGAATCCAAAAACCCTACTTGCACTTAGCATACATTTACATCACTTAGGTCAATCACTTAGCCTTTAATTTGTCTCCCTCTCATCATATTTCTTCCTATCCTAGGCATCTATTTATACACAAAATAGGCCTAAACATGGGTAAACCCATGGGATGACATCCCTTTCCCATTCCATATTCCGCAAAACCCAAAAAGAGGCCCAAAAGGGGGCTGAGATCTCGTGACCTCTACTTTGTCTTGCACTCCTCCTTCCAGAAGTTGTCGAAGTCCCAAAATAGGTCAAAATGGCCTAAAAACTCCCAGAACTTGGTCAAGGGCCAACAAGCGCCCAAAACTTACGTGTGACTTGTCCTGGGTCACTCTCTTTTGAGCAACTCTGCCTCAAATGCCTCAAGCTTGTCCCAAGTTTCTTCAAATTGCTTCTTTGTTGTGGACTCTTTCTCAGTGAACTCTTGGATCACTCTGTCATTTATCAGTCCTTCTAAGCATTATTCTTCTATGAGGATGACCTGGTCTAGCTTCGCTCCTTGGCTCTCTACCTATGAAAATATCAGGCATGCCTTGTCTTGTATCGGTTGAAGTCATTGAGTTACTTCCCTTACCTTACTCTGGATCATGTGGATCTGCTGTTGGGAAGTGCGCTACTCATGATACCACTTCATTCTTTCCACTAGCGATAGGGCCTTCAGTTGTGATTTTATCTTTTTTTCTTGGTACTTCACCTCCTGGATCTGGGACTCCAATTTATGTAACTCTGGGTTCTCGATCAAGTTCTCATACATCTAGGTGCTACAGTTACTCAGTTTCTTACATTCCAGGGGAAGAGATTTAAGTCTGTCAACTTCACTATAGGCAGTTGCTTCTTGTTGGTCCCTTATCACCTGCAGGGTTTCTGGTACATCGTGGAGCTCTAGATTAGTGATGCATTGCTGGAGCTTCTGGATGACTTCTTCCAGTTGTTCCACCTGATGTGGAACTTTCTCTTCATTCTTTACCTTGATGACTATCAGAGAGCGAAGTAATCTGTTGACTGCTACTTTTATTTCCAATTGCTCCGCTAGCGACTGTTCCTTTCCTTGCTGTAGTTGTGCTTTCTCTTCATTCCACTTTGCTTGTAGAGTACTTTTTTCATGTTTTATAGCATTGCATTGTTCAAAAAGTACTCCATGTACTTGTGTCAATGCCTGAGTGGCTTGTTGTGCTTCCTCTTGTGCTCTTCAAAGTTGACCTTCAACTGTGTTAGCAATTCTGTTGATTTGAGTTGGCTCATCTCCCAATTCTGGTGTTCCTACTGATAGAGGTGCAATGGAGACTACGCGACTAGATATTAGTGCTTGTTGCATTCCTTCGAGTTCGATCTCAATTCTGTTGTACATCATCTCCTATTTGGCTTCCCATTTCTCTTTTATCTCCAGAAAAGCATCATTCAATGTTGCTATGATGAATTTGAAGTCATATGGGGTCAACGTAGTTTGTATATTGCTTATGGGAGCTTTCAACTTGTTTCGGGAAGAAGGTTTCAGAGGCAAACCCTTGTTTTTCTTCAAGGGCTCCACTTCGTCTCTTCTTTGTTCGACTTCTTCTAACTCTTCACCATCACCCTCTTCCTTTGGTGTGATGGAAGAAATCCTCACAGATAGGTTGTCTATGTTATGAACTTATGTGAGCTTCTGTGCCATACTCGGTCCGAGTATATCCTTCTCAGTTTATGGACTGTTGACGTCATACATCTCCACAGGGTTTGCTAGAATGAGGATTTTCGTTGACCATTCCTTGGTGATCTATTCCAATTCTTCCTTCATTAACTTGTAGTATGACTGTAGTTGTTGTTGATGCTCATCAGCATGCATTGTGATTTAGATGAAGTGGCAGTCCGTGCTGAATTTCATTAAAGGTATGAACCGGTGTAGAGTGTTCAACATGATGTGAGATTTAGCTTGGATGGCTTCCTTCAGCTAGTTTTAGTATTTTTGGAACACGACATTCGACTGCCATTTCTTGTTCATATCATTTGAGTACTAAAGTGTATTGAAATTCACAGCAAAAGGTTCAGACGGTTCATTATCTAGGAAGGTCTCACCTTTCGGCATCTCCCATGAGATGAATGCGATTAGGATCAACAACCAACTGTAATGGAACTCATAACCTTGGTCTTGGGATTCTCTATAGTCAAGTTCCAACTGGCTCACGAGGTACTTCAACCAATTCATTTGTATGCCTTCCATGCACTTCCCTGTGAGGTCGACTACAAAATCGGTGACTTGGGTTGGTTTGTTCTTCCGTACTAACTTCCCTGTGATGAGTTGACAGGCGATGCATATTGCAGCATTCTGAATAGAAGCTACCTTGTAGCCTCACATTCCCTTCTTGACATCACCATAAGTCTCTTTTATCTTTTGTTCTAAGGCTCGATCTGTGGTATTTACAAGGTAAAAATCCTGGGCCAGGTTCCTTCATACTTAATCATGTGATCTTGTGGATCAGTGTTAGATCGACCATGGTGTGGCAGTCTAACCATAAGTAGCTGCCATCATATCTCGATAGAAGTAGATTTACGCAGGAATTGAATTCCTAATGTCTTCTGAAATGCACTATCTTCATGACGTTCAACAAGGTGGACTACACGAGGTCCATAGTCCATTGTTGAGGGACAATCTTCGAGTTTTTATCCTTTCTCTTCGTCAGGTATTTATATGGACAACGAATGATATAGACATTCCTGTCACTAAGGTTGAAGTCGCTAAACTTAAAAGCTGCAATATTATCTTGTTCTATGTGAACTGTGCATATCCCTTTTGGGAGGTACACAGTGACCAAAGTGTAGTCGAACTCTCGGGGTAAACTATCTATGCCACTCAGAGGTGGTAGGTAGGTAGGTAACATGCTCGGGATCAACTTAGCATTCGCAAGATCATATCTATGCTTAGTTCTCTTTTTTCTGGCTTGAGAAGTCAACGGGGAGGCTTTCACTCCTCGTGTTGATGATGCATGTACACCTATAGACAGTCCTCTCCCTAAAATGGTTCTTTCAGTCATTAAGTCGATTAGAACTTTTTTCGCAGTTGCTTCTTCGACGATGAGCTCTTCAGACATATGTGCTCAGGATGGATATCTTGGGTTCTCAATGTAACGTGGGCACTATAATAGGGTAGAAGGAAAAGGTGTAGTGATCACTGGGCAATCTTAATCAAGTTTGCGAGCTCAAATTATCAATTAGAAAAAGTGTTATTGTTGCATGGTGCAGCGGGATAAATAGACAACTATGTAATAGATCACTTTTAATGGATATGAAGGCTTCATTAACTCCATTATTTCTAGTATATCATGGTCCAACGGTATGATGATGAACCTTTATTTTCTTTCTGTCCATTCAGAGTGGAATTCGAATGGATATCTCGATCCCAACAACTATATTGCTTCGCCATGGAGAAGTGACATATGTCGTTGTTCTGATATCCTGTCGAAGCTCAAATTCTGTAATTTTTCTTCCTGCAAGGTATCCTTTAGAACCTTCTGTAACCTTTCACTATTATCCCTTCTCTTTCTTAACCTTCTATCCTTCTTTCCAGTGAGCTTCGTCTCGGTAATGCTTTTCTCATTCTGATTATTTTCTTCTCTGGTATTAATTACTTTGCATTGTTGGAATTCTTTCCTAGGGTTCCTGTATAATACTTCTTATGTGTCTGGGATAGGTAATTCAATATTTTGAGGATCCTCTAGTGTTCTCTTAGCTTTGGCATCCAATATTATAATATTAAATATGTGTGATCTGCTCTCATGTTCCTCAATCAAGTGTGCGATCCTTCTGGTCATAAAGTCTTTTAACTCTCTCTTCTTTTGTTCCAAAACTTCTTCTTCTTCCTTTCATCTGGTTTGATATCTATCAATCCAAGGTTTTCTTATTAGCATGGTAAATGGGGTGTTATCTTCAATATATTTAATAATGTCAAAGTATTCTTTTGTCGAAGTTCCATTAAGAGTCATAGGTATCTGAGCGAGCCTTCCACATATGTTTACTATCTTTCCTTTGAATAAATTGATTCTTCCTAGGGAAGGGATCATAGAAGGCCTTACTATAGCTTCCCAGGTTCTCTCTATCATAATATTCATCTATGTTTCCTCATCCATAACACAGTCAATGTCGAATTCTCCTATTCTTTATTCGATGCATTCCTTCTCTTTGAATATCTATGATAAGCTGGCATGTCGGTGGTCATTCAGGGTTTCTTTCATCTGTATCAATACTTTCTCTGATTCTTTCTGGGGTTCTACCTTTTTTGAATCTGCCTTTGGATTCCCTTTATTCAGGTTCATTCCTTCAAGATTAGCAATCATTCTAGGGAAATAGAATACTTCATGGTCTAAATATTTACAACAAAGACAACTAGGTCTTCCACTAGGTCATTCCTTAGAAAGTTGTCTCGACCTCCTGCAACTATAACAGAGGGTTAATCCTCGCTTCCTTTTAAATGATCCCCAACTTCTTCTATACTATGCACTAGGATCATATGAGCTAACCTGGAACAAATTCTTTCTAGGTCCTTACACTCATTTGTTAGTCCAAACATCTTTTCTATGCATAGGTATAACATATCTTTCATGATTCTTATCAAATCTATTCATAATTTATTTTTTTCATCTATTAGTTCTCTAGTTTTTAAGCTAGGACAAAATCTATCAAACATACCTAGATTCATTCTCTAGAAAAAAAATTCCACTTATGTTACTTTTACAGAGAACAAAGCTTCGATATCTAAAACATTTTAACTATTCTTACCTTTATCAGAGCACAAAGCTTGTAGAACTTACCTATTTTAGTCAGAAGTTTCCACTTTTACCTTTCTTAGAGCACAAATCTTTCAGATCTTGCTTCTTTTATTTATATCTATCCTTCTCTATTTGGCACAGGGCTTCACAGGTCATGCAAAATGTTGTGCACTAGGGAAACAGATCTACAGATAGAGCTTTCACACTTTTAGATTGAATCCTTGCACAAAGATTCGTCTTCCTTAGTTCCCAACAATCGTAGTTTCAAGTCCTGGCAACAAAACCATTTGTTGGCACAGGAGTAGACCCATGGTTCAATGCTAAAACAATGCACCAACAAAACCCTAAGTACCATCCCTTTCAGAAACACCTGTGAATCAGATGAAGTCTCACCTGAGGTAGAGGTAGGGGTGGTTGCAGGACTCAAGTGTCTGCAACCTTAGCTGGGACACAGGTCTGTGATTGTATTTATTAATAAATCATTTATCACCTTCAATTCTTTAACATGAAATCATTATCTACTTCACTGCTAAATGAAATCCCCGTAGTATCCACACTAATCTACAATATACAAGCACTTAGCATAAGTAAGTAGGTTAGATCAACCATATTAAGCACTAAGCACAACCATATGTATCGGATCTGGCATTCTCATACATCATAAGCACAAATCAAGTAGATCTATCCAACTACATCAAAGTACTTAGCGAAGAAGACATAAACACATTAAGGTAAAGCACAAAGAGAGATAACACAAAATTTATGTGGTTGACCCCCCTCCTGGGGCTACGTCCACCAACTCTTCTTCTTTATTACCTTCAGTCAATTTGTTACATCACAGAGCCTCAAAACCCTTACTTCGCACATGACATAAGATCTGTGCATCTCGCTAGATCGTTCTTCCTTGTGTTACAACACTAAGCCTTTCACAATCTGTCACAAATACTTGCAGTCAACTCTGCAAGTCCCTTACAATCATGCACAAAGAATCCAAAACCCTACTTGAATGTAGCATACATTTACATCACTTAGGTCTAGCACATAGCCTTTCATTTTTCTCTCTCTCATCATATTTCTTCCTAGCCTAGGCATCGATTTATACACAAAATAGTCCTAAACATGGGTAAACCCATGGTCCGACATCCCTTTCTCATTATATATTCCCAAAAACACAAAAAGAGGTCCAAAAGGGGGTCGAGATACATTGATATCCACTTCGTCTTGCACTCCTCCTTCGACAGGCTGTCGAAGTCCCAAAATAGGTCAACATGGCCAAGAAACTCCCAAAACTTGGCCAAGGGCCAACATTGTTGATTCCATTTTTTCCTCATACACCAAACAAATTTGAAGTGTAGACCCCAATGCTGTCAAATTTTTATCATCTAACCTATGGAGATAAGAAGAGGGTAAAGCATTAAGATATTGAATGAAAGCATCTTGATTATGAGAACATGTGATTTTTGGGATCTGATTGTACAATTTGGTGAATCTGAGATTGAAATATTTAATGGTTTCACCATTTGTAAAAACAATGTTATTGTAATCTTTTAATAAATCTATTGGATTCTTAGGATGCCCATATGTTGATTTAAACCAATAAACTAATTCATCCCAACTGGAAAATACTTTGGGAGAAAATAAAAATAAAAATAGCAACAACTTTCCATTCTACAGAGTTAACAAATAATTGCATACAAGTATCATTATCATTTTCACCTATATTGTTACATGTGTTAAAAAATGCACTTAGATGTTCTTTAGTAAAAATAATCTCATTTCATGAATATTTCGGCAAATCATATTCGAATTCAGGAAGGGGTTTAGTAGTTGGAGAAGGATCTAGAGGGGAGGACACATGCCATGGTGTAGTTGTGGTATCTTTCTCAAACTTGAATACACCAAAAAAATTTATTACCTTAGCGGAATTAGTGTTATACTAGACAATGATTTTATTAATAAATATACTCCGAAGAAAAGTAGATGCACATGCTTGTGGAGAAGAGTATTGACAAGTTCTCAAAGAAGATATGGAAGACGCCATATTGAAGGTAATAGAAAAGACTGATATCGATGAGCTGAAAGAATCGGACAAACATCTTCGATGTTTTCCTTGTAACTGTTAAAGGAATACAAATATTCTTCCTATTTAATAGACATGATTGATTTATGCAGACAACCCTCTCTCTCTTCAAGAAAAATGAGAATCGGAGGACATAAGATAAACTTTTTAAGCAGGATTTTGATTTCTAGCCAACCTTTGTTGAGCCTCCCATTGTTCCCTAGTTGTGATGCCTTGAGAAATAACTTCAAAGGACTGATTAAGTTCAACTCTTTAATGGGATGTTTCCAAAATCATGTTAAATAAGGTGAAACGAATGATGCTTTGATCATCTATAACATATCCAATGTTAAGTTGACGCACAATAAGTATGGTCATGAAAATAGAAAACAAATAAGAAAATAAATATAGTCAAATACATAAATTTTTACAGTAATTCACAACAGTAAGACATGAATACCAGAGTAATATTGAATATTTACCCAGTGTGGTCAACAAACCAATGTTGATGAAAAAGAATGGCTTTATCTTAATACCAACATTTTTAGATTTTTCTCGGCTAGAGAAAAAGAAGTGGGGTTATTACCCTAATTTTATAGCCTCTTTTGAAAAAACTTTAATAAAATCGCAAGAAATAGTCCTTGGAATAAATATTGTTTTTAATAGATTTAGTGTGTTAAAAAGAAAGTAAAACATAACAAAAAATTAATTGAATAGTTTGAACAACTTTAGAAATAAAATATTCGACAAATCTAACACATAAAAACTCAAATGAGACTGACAATTTCCGAACATTTTATTTATTCAACTCTAAAATACAATGAACAATGTTATTCTTACCCCAAGGGTAAGGAACATAATAAAACGTAACAATAAACAATGGTATTTTTCATCATAAAATTACCATTGGTATCATCAAGTGAAATCAAGAATGAAACAAATCTTAATGAGAGGAAAAAATGTCACTTCCTTAAATCTTCACAAAACCCTCAATCAATAATCAAAACTAATCCAAAAATCTAACAAGAATCCACATACTATAAAAGACATGTGGTCAACGTTATAAAGTATATCAACAAATCAATAGTTCTTGGCTCTCCTTATTTCTACGTCGAGAAAGATATTTCTATCAAGAAGAATTACTTAGGAATTATGTATTTCAAATATGAATGAATTAGAAAATAAATAACACTTAGGAAGCAAGAGAAGACATTATTATAGTTGTTCTCTTTATCATCCTGTTTTGCTTGTCCCTTGAAATCTTCTTTTATTATTCTTCTCAAAGTATTTTTATAAGTTCAAGTTATTTTAGTTATGTTATTAACTAACTTTAGTTAATAGGGACAACTTTATTAAATAATAATGAAAATAATGATGAGGATAAATAAATACTAACTAATAGGTGGTGACCCCCTAATTATTCCTTTTTAACTTTTCAAATATTGTTCTCCTTGTCCCTCCTAAAACATAGATATAATTTAATTCTTCCAAACATCCATTTAAATATCGACATCAAGCCATATTAAAATCATCTCATAAGAAAAATTTCTAAGCATCCTTGTCACTCTCGAAATAAAGAATATTCATCTAAAAAAAAATATCGATTTGTGCCTCAGTCAAAACTATCATAATATGACAAAAATGAAAATATCACCAATTTTCCAAAAATAAATTGTTGTACAGATAATCAAATTGACAATCAACCAGTATGATCTAACATACTACTATCACAAAATAAAATTGGAACTGCCATCATCACCAAAATACCAAATAACATTGTAAAACTAGAAGTCATATTTTTTATGTGAGGAAGTTTTCCTCTTCTCACTTCCCTTTGATTTTGCTTCCTTCATGACTTCTATTTCTTCATATGTTGGATCATCAATCCTTAATATGAAATCTTCAAGGTGTTACGCAGAAAATCTCTCTATGGCTAGGGGTAAACCAAAAAAGACGGAAATGACTGCAGAAATCAACTCTACTCTCAAGTATTCTATATAAACAAAGATGATAGCAAGACAAGATAAAAGTCCTACCTCGTCTAGACATTCAATGAATTCCACTATTGAGCACTTGACCGAAAGAAATATACATGCAACTAGTCCTCAACAACCAAGAAACACAAGAATATGGTGATAATATATTATGTTATCACATTCAATAGCATAATCTATCAACATTCATAAAAAATACGCCCATGGAATAATAATTAAAATATTTGCAAAATATCAATTGGACAAGAAAAGAGTATTTGTATTAATATATAATCAGCATATGTGAATAAGTTATAGACTTCTGTTTCGGCACGGTTTGGAACCGAGAAACTAATTTCCTTCCATTTGGGCTTGCACCACTTCAATCCTCTACCAAAGGCAAGCTCATATAAGAGAGACAATGAATTTCTCAATCAGTAAGGGAAGAGCTTGGGGGATAAAAAAATGTGTTCAGAGTTAAAGGATAAAGGGATGCAGACTCAATGTGAAGTGAATAATTCCTCCAGAGTAACTTTTCTCTCAAAGTTGAATTCTTTGTCCTATTTTCGATAGCTCGGATTTGGCCAATTTATAAGATTCAAGTGGAACTCAAGGGCTAAGTGAGAATGTTTCCAGTATATGG
Source organism: Picea engelmannii (assembly GCA_009831015.1). Taxonomy (NCBI): domain Eukaryota; kingdom Viridiplantae; phylum Streptophyta; class Pinopsida; order Pinales; family Pinaceae; genus Picea; species Picea engelmannii. The sequence goes on from ML822905.1 coordinate 157,152, forward strand.
AAGGCCAAGGATCATTGATCTCATGATGTGACATGGAAACCCAACACCATTTTTCAATTTTGGGCACATTTCCAAATGTACATGGGTTTTAGTGGTGCAACCTACATATACACATGTTGTATAGTAGGCAAGGTGTGTATATGTGAAAAAAGTATATTTTTAGCTCTTGAATTTGTAAAAAGGGACTCCAAGCTTGCATAGGGAAATGGAAAAAGGACTTATGAGCAAGATTGCATGGGGTGAGGCAATTCTTTCTATAGTTGATGCCCCTAATGTGTGAGTTCATAGGACTATCTACAATGGATGAAATATATTATAGAAAACCCAAAAGGGGAGTAATGGGAACCCAACTGGAAGAACTAGTTGCTCGTTACAATATGTATTGACTTTGCATACATGGATGCCAATTTGAATTATAGTACAAATCCATGTGAAAATATAACAAACAATTGTCAATGGCCATGAATAGGTAAATACAAATGTGGTTACATGCCAAAGGTTGTCATAGTCATGAACAAGGCCTAGTAAAAACAATCTCAAAATCAATTTGGAGATATTTGTATACAATGGAGTACAATATGATCTCCCATGATCATTGAAGTCATAGAGGTACTGGTCCAATGAAAAGGTAGTAACAACTCATGAAATATGTGGCTACATATCGATGTCTTCAAGTCTTCTACAAAATATTCCAAAGGTGCAAGTCCACATCATGTGAATAAAGGAGTTGAGGTTGAACACAATGAGACTTTGTTTGATTACCAATCATTGAGGTATACCTTTAAAAAACACAAGACAACCTATCGATAATCAAAGTAGGAATCAAGGCACCAAGTACATTCTTACAACTGTCAATAAAGGATTCATGGTTGAACACTTGAATAATCCATCGATCAAGATGCATTGATGTATTCCCAACTATCGATGGAGAGAGAACTTGCCACTAATGACTGCAATCCTCTAGGTACTCATAGGAATCTAGGTCTTATTTCCAGAATATATGAGTTGAATTCGATGGAAGGAGACCCATTGGAAGGAGAGCTTGAAGGAATCTCTCATCATTTAGCACAAGGTACAAAGAAGGAGCTTGATGATTTGGAAGAAATCAAATGAAGAACATGTTCACAAACCCACTAACCTGTGGATTTCATGTGTGCCAAGTGCAAGAGGTACACGAAAAAGACCCTTTAAATAGCATCCAATGAGGAAAACTACTAACAAAGGTGAGGAGACCACCAATAAGGATAATGGCATCCAAGAAACTACATGAATCCCAATGCATGAATAGATGTCTTCCAATTGAACACAAGGGAAACCATCCAGTCAGCGACTAATGATGAAATGTCGACTGTTGGGTTCCAAGTTACCTACCAATGAGGAAAGTAGGACCAGGGTGCATAATAGGACTACAACTTCATGTGACTCTGAGAAAAACTAGGGGTATGGCCAACATGCAAACTCAATAGTTCTAAATATTGAATGATATAGGTTGATAGACATCCTTTGAACAAGAGCATGAGATATATGGAATACTCTAGCAACATAGACTCAATCATGAAACCATAAGATGTCAGAGGCATCAATCAAAATCTCCATAGGGACTGGAAGAGTAACCAGTCGAGGGAGTAAACTCTCTATAATGAGCTCAGCTTCCTAAGGCCATGCTAAACCCAAAATTATGATGACATGTGGACTCAAAAAATTTGTGTTTTGTTAAAAGGTCACACGATTGCTACCAATATAAGATAATACTCCCTTCCTGGCCATCTTTTTATGTTTTTTCATTCTCAAATTAAAGCTATGATACAGAGGACAAAACAAGTGTCACAAGTAAGCAAAACTAGTTCCAGCAGTGGAACATACCTATGCTCAATGCAAGGAGGTGCATGTGGTAGATGGACACTCGGGGAAATGTTCCCTCCTAGGTATAGGGTGTCAAGTTGAAAAGGATATAAATGAGACTTTGGTTGGTTCAGGATGCAAAACTACTAAGAAAAACAGTTGATAACAAAAATCGTGAACCGGTTATAGCCTCAATATTGGAAGAAAGGGCATGAGATGGAATCACAACTTAACACCAGAAAATGTCCTTTTTCATAATATTAGTCTACTCGGTGTGAAAAAGGGATAAAAGTGTACCAAATAGACATTCTCTCAAATCCAATTTATGAGTGTCAACGAGACAAGTTCACTCGAAAATATTTTCGCTTTTTGAAAATGAGTCAGAAAAGAGGTTAAATCAAACTCGAATGGGAGTCCTCTAGGTATTGGTCAGCATGTTTATGAGTAAGAAATGAGGCTCATCATAAATTCATGTGTTAGATATAAGTGAATCGACATTGGAACCAAATGGAGCAGAGGATCTAACTAGGGTGCCCATGTTTGGTAAGTTTCTACCATTTGATAAGGACATGTCTTGTAGCAGATGGAGGGTTCTGTGTCGCTGAAAAATGGGTTTGTACCTAATGCATATGAGTGAAAATTATAAAACAATGCAAGTGTGCATGATGGAATGGATACCTGTGCTATATTCTAGGTAGAGAAAATATATGTTTGTAGTTACGAATGGTCAACATAACACTAAAAAGTTGAAGAATCCCTGGTGAAAACTACAAAAACCAACTCAATCCATTGTTGTATTAGTCCATTAGGAAAAATACGATCTGAAACTATGAAAAGAGGGTAAAATTTTCTATAAATAGTAATAAAGACCAAATTTTACTATGTCATTTGACTTGTTTACCCAAATAGTGAATTTTGTACCAAATTACCTCTGATTTTCAAAAGGTGATTGTAGGAGCATCGAGTGAAAGAATCAAAGACTGCCTCGACCAGGTAATTCTTCTTTCCCTCCTCTTCCTTTCTCGTGGATTACATTTTGTATTTAGGTTTCAAATTTTAGGGTATTTAATGTGAAAATTAGAGATTTAGGTGTACGCGTGCTACCATTCATCACGTCACGTATACGTGAGGTTATATGTGACTATGTAAAATACAGACTGCATATACTTAGCCCTATATGTTACTATGAATGTTGAAGCATGTGTACATGTACGTAAAAAACGTTTTTGATGGTTTCTAACTCTAAAAGTGATGTTTCTCTGGCACGATGGTGCTAGAATGGAGGTAAATGAAACATGAGGAGGTAGATGTTGTTGTGGAAAGAGATGTCGGGGCCCAAATGGACTTGAAAAGATG
>ML822906.1:29558-66663 GCA_009831015.1 Picea engelmannii
GGATGGAATGGTTGAGACATTTGATAGAAAGAAAAATATTAAAGGGTTATATTCCTTTATTTATTTATTTAAAGATAAGAGGTATTCTTTTATTCATTCATTTAAGAAGGGATTTATTTTCACCAATTCGTTTAAAGAAAAGATTCACTCTTTCAGTTACTTATTTAAATAAGGGATTTATGCTTCTACATTTATTAAACATGGGTTGTTTAAGTTATTATGTCTTGGTATCTTTATTTTAATTTGTTAAACCCTTAATGTAGATCGAGTCTTAATGATAAATTATAGTTTACATGTTGACTTATTGGGTTTTTAAATGATTTAACTACTAACATAAAGTTGTAATCGACAAATTGATTTATGACCCGCCATCAGGAGGTAAAACTACATTACACTTAGAACGGTTCGGTGATCGGTATTCAACGTCCATTTAGATCTTAGAAAGGGACCTTTAGCCAGGATTACTGGTTGGGTAGTTGATGAGGTTGTATTTAGCTTACGCCTTCCTATGCGTATTGTCATTCTTGGACCCTTATTGTACTTGGTTGTAATCATTTCATTTCTTGGTATGCTCATGCCGGGCGGGAGGTAGAAACCCCCAGGTAGACTTAGTATATGAGGTTGTGTGTGTGAGTTTCTCCTGTATAAATAATCCAGTGCCGTATCAAGATTCTCAGGCCCTTTAAAGGCAGGGTTTCCACTCTTGCGACACACCTGACGGAGATTACTAGTTTCTTCCTGAGCAGTCGGCCAGGAGCCTATCTGACCTTCTCTCTCCCCGGAGCAGAGGACTAAGATTAAACACCCTACTTTCCTGTGTATAAATAGCAAAATCTATTGTTATGGATTCTTCCTTATGTCTATGTCGTTTATATGCTTGCAGTTACTTGTTGTGCGCCTTACGTCTTCTTGTTGTGATCATCGTGGTTGTGTCTTGTTAGTCGTCGGGTGGTGTCGTAGAGTCTAGTGTGTGTTTCTTTTTACACGAGCGCACACAGCTTAAACACAAAAACAAAATTGGCACCTGTATCAGAGTTGTTGTCGTAACGAGGAGGCCGTTACAAATTCAAATCCACATTATATGGATAGTTATGGGATGGTCTCCTATACATCAAGGGTTTTAGGTGTATACTATATATATGATATTATAGATTAATTCTATGACATCATCGTATGGATCTAATCTCATTTTTATTAAGTGTTAATAATTTCTATTGACACCACTGCCACTCTTTGAATCTATGTTTTCATTTATGTTATTATTTTTTCTATTCCAACATGGCACCAACTCTATTTAGTTCTTGATAAGATTTTTCTAGAATGTGAATGAGTTAAGTATGAGAGTTAGTGGTTTGATGATGTTGTATTGATATTCTTATTCATGTACCAAGACGAGTTCATTTTTGGGTGTGGGAGTGTGTGAATTGTAATGATATTATCTATGATTTGTTGATTTCCACCATCATGTTCCCTGGTTGTTTTAGCATTATCATGTAATTATTTTGGGGGGTATTATTACAAGAATCAATGCATTATTGGATATATTTGGTTGATTTCTTGTCTTTTCCTTGAGGTCATCGAGTTTCTTTGATTGGTGTAGATCCAATTGGATTTGTTTTTTGGGTTATGCATACTTTTTCCTAGTTTTGGTATATACAGGGTGATCTTTTAGTCTTAATAAGTAGATCCATTTGAAGCCTTCCTTTTCTCCATGATATTCAAATTATTAGTAATTATGTTTTTGTAACGGTTAGTCACCATTAAATTTTTATTGTGTGAATTCAAGATTTCAAAATCTAGCAGAACACTAAACCGATTTGGAAGCCTGATAAACTAGGAAAGGGGATAAATATGGTGGGAAATCAATAAATATGGCAAGAGCACTAAGTTCATCAAGTCCGAAACACCATGGATCGTGAGTTTTCAATATCAACGACTGAGAATGATTTCGGGGGGAAAAGTTGTGTGGGGTTAATTTTGGAGAGCGGTCCCAAAATTTAAACCACAGTTTTCTCTCAGGGGTACATGGCATTGCCAGGTGCATTTCATGATGAAAAGAGAGTTTCCTCAAACCACTTTCTCACACCCCCAAAAAATGGAAAAATCAAGAGTACACTAGCTCGGCTCGCCATTTCCACTCATTTCCAGGGAGAGAATTATATTTTAGACATAGCATTTCCTGACTTGCAATGGAAGGAGATAATCTGGTTGGGTAAGACAAAACGCAGTTTTCTAGAGCCTAGTAAATGATTTCTAGATGTCAATGAAAGGAAATGAATCACACGAAGGGTCGAGATAGAGTCAGAGGGTGAAGAAAAGGACTAAAATGCCAGAGAATCCAGAATCTGGATCAAGAAATGTTTCATTCTAATCATTGTAATTGGTTTCAAAACCAAAACGTTTCTTTATAATCACTATAATCGGTTTCAAACCGAAGGAACTCAACTTGTATAAATACTAGGAGTTCCAAATGTATTAGAGGTTGGAAGAAGTGCAAGGGCAGGATTTTAGTTATGTGGAACTTGAATGTAGTTTTCTTAAGCTGAATATAATGCACATGCAGATGTATGGAAATATCCATGAAAAGATTCTAATGGTGGTGATCTGAGTTTTGTCTTATTTCTTTGTATGTATTTCCTGTGATCCTGATTTCATTTTCACTGTCTTCTGTTTAAATTGGATAGTTAAAGGCCCATAATTCATCCTATGATTCTCTCAGCTGAAGAAATTTAAACTCTATTAAGTTCTTCCTAACTAAGTCAGAATTCATTTTATTTAATGCTATGATGTGGTTATGTGCTTTTCCTTTCTTCTTACACTCTGTGAATTTCGATTTATAACTCAGATTCATTGCCCCATTTATCCTTTATCCTCTAGAGTGTTTTACCGACCAATCATTGCTTCCGTTCATTTTCATAAAGTTTGACTCCATATCCCTAGGTGTCCCTCCCCTTCCTTGCCAACAAATTTATAAAAAAACTCATCAAAGCAACAAAACTTGGCCGTTGATTTGTCAAAGAAACTCATTTGTTAAAGACCAAGTGACAGGAGAGAGCCCTCTCTGAGTATAGTAGTCTATTACCTAGATATAAAGTTAGTTTTTAGGTTACCTCTATCATTTGTTTTATCGGTTGAACAAATTTACAAAGTGTTAACATTTTGGCATCATTGTCGGGGACAAAAGTTTCATTTGCTCAGGGAGAAACAACAAGGTTTAGACCTGATTTATGATGGTGGACAGAGGTCAAACACAATAAGGTTGTACATTTCCACCTAACGAGTCGAGTCAAGATTTAAATGAAATTCAAAGACTCCATTGGAGGATGAGATCTATTAACATCAGTGTGAAAGGAAAACATGGGAGAAAACAAGTACCTAAAGCTGAGTTTTTTCCAAAACATATTATTTTTTGTTATTAATTACCTTTTGTCATTTCCTAAACATGCTAAAGAAATTTTTCTTTACTTGATGTGTTCAAATGATGATAATGAGAATCTTGCACTTGTACATTCTCCTCTTAAATTCATACATATATCTCCTCGTTGTATCACTGATTTTGATCAAAATATTCCATCTGATCCATGTGTTGACCATAGCCAAGTTGATGCGCCTCATGAAATCAAGGCTGGTGTCTCACCTCTTGTGCTTGATCCAACACCCTCCAAGATTCAACATAGATATATACCTTTAAAATTACCTCACATCCTTCATAATTTTCCTCCAAAACACTATAAGTACCTACCTGTGTTTGATGGAGAACCTAATGCCATCACAAATGAAAAACACATCCAAGATTTTGAACATTTTATAGTTTTTTTTTAGATTGATCATGACGATGTTTATATCAGGGCCTTCTCTCAATCCTTGAAAGGGGACACCAAATATTGGTTTAAGAACCTGTAGCCAAAGACAATTAGCTCATGGGAGGAATTGAAGAATGTCTTTTTGAAATTTTGGGGAAAGAGGAAATCTTTGGGTCTACATCTTACATAGTTCTATGCCTTGAAAAGGAAGAGAAGCGAAACTATTTCTAAATTCAATAGAAGATTTTCCAGTATTTATTACAAGTTTCCCAAAGAAATTCAACCCACTGAAGTTGCTTCCATGCTCCATTATGCAACAACCTTTCATACAGATTTGTCTTTCCTTTTGATGGAAAGAAGATCTAAGTCCTTACAACAAATGTTTAATGATGCTCATGAGATTCAACACAATATTCAAGCATGTAAATATATTTGAAATGAGGATTTTGATGCTAAAGAACATAAGAGTGAATATGAACAAACAATAGTTGATTTGAATCTTGAGAAGAGGGTTGACAATATCATATGTCATCTTGAAGTTTTAAATGCTAATGATTTTGAAAAGGATTATATTCCACTTATTGAAAAAGAAGGTGTTAATTTAGCTTCTGATCCATCCCATGATAAACATGGGGATAGTGTTTTTATGTATCCATTTGTAGACAGTCAAGAAAATGAATTTGCAAATCAACTTGTTGAAGAGCAGGTTGATGTCCCAAGATTTTCCTTGTTACATGGCATTGTAGATGTTGTTTATTTTCCTATATATGAGGAATATGATTATGATTATGATGTTGACTTCCTAGAACAACTAGTTGCATGTTCTCTATTAGAAAATGTTCCTTTTCAGCAGTGTAATGAGAGAAAGAATCCTGCATATCGTAGTTACAAAGAATAATATGAAGAAAGTACTGAATCAACTGAAGGAAATTATTTCCCTTTATTCTTTTCTCCATTTAAAGTGTTGAAAGAAAATTTCAAGATCATTGTTGAAGCAAAGGAATGTGTTCTGATGCCAAATCATACTGATACATTGGAACAAATTGAAAAAGAATTGCAACAATCTTCTCATGTGTTTGATGACCCTTTTACTTGTTATACACAAGGTTTTATCAGTTCTAAATTACAACCATTGGTCGAAGATGAACCTGAAAATGTACTTGACGATGAGTTGTTGTCCAAATCAGCCATGTCCTTCTTTCCATTAGGGGTTTAATTGAAGAAATTTAATACATATCTTCATCCCTTTCATGACAACCATCAATTTGAGATTTATGGAAGCATAAATGTAGTCAGAGGGTGGATACAAGATGACAGTCTTGTGCAATCTCCTGAAATCAATTTTCTTTCCTTTCAATATCCTTTTGTAGCATGTTTGGAAACAAAAAATGGACCTAAGTTTTTAAATTTGTTCAATATTTAATTTTATGAGTTTCCATTGAGAGTGTTTTCCCTTTCAATACTGATCAAAGATACGCAAAGAATTCAACTCGTGGAAAAAACACTTGCATGATTTCACTAGATTTTTTATTTCACCTGATCAAATAGCTCAGATATTAGATTAGTGTAGGTAACAAGTTGAATAAGATCAACATGGCGAGAATTTATTTCATCATTTTTCAGTTTGTATTTTCAGTTTGGGTTTTCATCAGTGTGTACATTCAGATTGTAGTGGTGTATTTAGCGTTCATTTTTTCAGTTGAGAGCAGTGTACAGACTTGGGTTTTCAGTGGATAATGGTGACAGGTCAAAGCAGGGTAGACACATGTTTTGGGAGGATCCCAATGGATCAGGTATAGGTTCTACGAGTTATTTTCTACCTCGCTGGTAGGATAGCATCCCCAGTTGGAGCCCATGTTAGTCACCATTAAATTTTTATTGTGTGAAATTAAGATTTCAAAATCCAGAGGAACGATAAACCGGTTTGGAAGCCTGATAAACTGGGAAAGGGGCTAAATACGGTGGGAAAGGGATAAATCTAGCAGGAGTGCTAAGTTGATCGGGTCTGAAACATCATGGATCATGATTTCTCAAGATCAATGACCAAGAACGATTTTGGGGGGAGAAGTTGTGCGGGGGTTAATTTTGGAGAGTGGTCCTGAAATTGAAACAACAGTTTTCTCTCGGGGGTACGTGGCATCGTCTGGTTCATTTCGGGATGAAAATAAGGTTGCCTCAAACCAATTTCTCATGCCCCCGAAAAATGGAAAACTCAAAAGGACACTAACTCAGCTTTCCAATTCTGTTTGTTTCCAAGCAGAGAATTATATCTCAGACAGAGCATTTCCTGAGTTGCAATGGAAGGAGATAATCCAGCTAGGTAAGACCAAATGCAATTTTTCCAGAGCCCAGTAAATGATGTCCAGATGTCAATGAAAGACAACGGATCACACAAAGGGTTGAGATAGAATCAGATGGCAAAGAAAGGGACTGAAACACCAGAGAAGACAAAATTTAGATCAAGAAACATTTCATTTTAATCATTGTAATTTGTTTCAAAACCCAAACATTTCTTTGTAATCATTGTAATCGGTTTGAAACCGAAGGAACTCATCTTGTATAGATATTAGGAGTTCCAAATGTATTAGAGGTTGGCAGAAGTGCAAGGGAACGATTTTAGCTATCTGGAACTTGAATGTAGTTTTCTGAAGATGAATAGAATGCACATGCAGATGTCTTGAAATATCCATGAAAATATTCTAATGGTGTTGGTCTGAGTTTTGTCTTCTTTCCTTGTATGTATTTCCTGTGATCTTGATTCCATTTTTGACTATCTTTTGTTTAAATTGGATAGTTAAAGGCCAAGAATTCATCTTGCGATGACCTCGACTGAAGCAATTTAAACTTTGTTAAGTTCTTCCTAACTAAGGTAGAATTAATTTTATTTAATGTTCTGATGCAGTTATGTGTTTTTCCTTTCTTCCTACACTCTACAAATTTCAATTTATAACTCAGATTCATCGCCTCATCTATCCTTTATCCTCTGGATATTTTTACCGATCAATCATTGCTTCCATTCATTTTCATAAAGTTTGACTCCATAGCCCTAGGTGTACCTGCCCTTCCTTGCCAACAAATTTATAAAAAAACCCTTCAAAGCAACAAAACCTAGCCATTGATTTGTCAAATAAACTCATTTGTTAAAGACCAAGAGATAGGATAGAGACCTCTCTGAGTTGAGCATGATAAAACCTATCTCTAAAGTTTGTTTGTAGGTTACCTCTGTCATTTTTGTTATCAACTGAACAAATTTACAGAGTGCTAACAGTAACTATATTGTGGTGGAAGTAAGTATCGATATACTATTTTGGTTAACCATTGCAGTTATTCAAGTGATATGAATTAGTGATACATAACACGTGTTGAGACAATTTGAATGTGTTGATATGTATACTAGATTCTTTGTATTTTGAAGTATCAATTGGAAGCATTACTTCTATGCATAAAAGTCAATTAATCATTAAGGATTGATCGAGTACAAGAGGAAGGAATTGAGATATAAAAATATGTCACAATTGTTTTTTAAATCTTAAGTGTAGTAAATATAGCACCATAACCTTGACTGAATCATAATCTCTATTACAGATCATGGTGATATTGTGTACTTATATGCAATTAACTAACGTATTGAAAGGGTTCGTTTAATGAAAAAGTGTTATTAACTATCTTTACATGGTGTCATATTGAGTGTACTGACCAAATAATCTATCAAGTGATAGAAGCATGGACTAAAGAATTGGGTGATATTACTAATCAACTAAGTCATTTTTGGTATCTAATAGACTAGAGGTTTAATTGACTTGTTGACTAGAAATTGATTTGTCTAGCTATAGTTTCCATCCTTGAACTACTAACTTGTGGCTTGAAGATAATTTAGTAATAACATTGAAGTGTGGGATCCTTCTCTTATGCACTATTGAAATCAAACTAATTATAATTTGATGCATAGAGGCATTGACAAAGCTTAGATTGAGTGCTCGGATAAAAAACATATATTTTCACTAGCAATGGCATTGACTAACATAGATCAATTCTTCATATATGTTTTTTGTTTCACTTGGATTTTCCTTAAAAGCACCTTTATTTCATACACTTGTAGTCAAATTGGTAGGATTGTTAGTTTGAAACCAAGGTTCTATCTCACTTGGTTTCATTGATTGGAATTGTGGAAGATATTGGTATCATTGATCACCTGTTGTGATTTTAATCATTTAAAAATTTTCTATAGCTACTTGGCTAGAAATAGTTTGACTAAGATTCAAATCCTTGAAAGATTTCTCTCCTTCTTTGGAAATCTAGATGCTTTTAAAGAGATATAGTTGTTTGTGGAATTTGGAACATTGAATAAAACATTTTTTTTTGTTGTGAGTTATTGCCTATTTGATTCAATAAGATTGACTCGCAATTCCATTGTTGTAGAATCATAGATCATACTTGCATTATTTCCATGAAGGATATATTATTCTATGTTGTTTTCATGATTTTGGTGGCAACCTATTGTTTCTATGTGCATTGGTAATTAAAAGAGGCAAGTAGTTTTTGCTACCGTACTTCTTTCTTTTGGGTGACTTATTATTGTGCTAGTATATTTTTCTAAGTGCATTGAATGCACATTGAAGTGAATGCACGTAACTGATTTTATAATTGATCGATAGATAGGCAATATTTGACATGCTTGTGAATTGATTGTGTATAGTCTTAAAGTTTTAAAGCTTTAAATCTTATTAAAGGTGGGTATATTTGATTTGGTTTTGAAGAAAGTGTAGAGAACTCATGATCATTGGCATATAAAAACGGTTTCCATATAAATTATATTGCTTAGTTATGGATAAAGAATGGAGAATTGATGGAGAAGACTTTTGATGGATAAACATATTACCCAACTAGTGAACTCTTAGCATATAGGTCCCTATAGAATAAAAAGGTCCTAGATCACCTCTTTGTGAGTTGTTATTTTTATTTCTTGGTGAGGTGTGAATATGAAATAAAATCTAGATATAGAGATGGTTACATCCATGTATTTTATATTTCTATCTTTGGTGCAAATATCAAATTGATAGTGGTTGAAGCCTTTTCCTCCATATTTTTTCTGTTGTGTCTCATTTCATATTCCTTAACACTTGCATAAACTACATGCATGCACACACAAAAAATTTCCCTTGGAAAGAAAATGCAAATCCTTTCAATCGGGGAATTTTGGATTCTTCAAATATTATCCCACATGCATTCTTTTATATAAAAATTGTGCATGCTAAAAAATATCCAATGAAGTGGGACTAATGATCATGAGCGTGTAGTTTTCTTAGTGGTCGAAAAAAAACCCTATTGGTGAAAAGTAAGTGGTGATAAGTGATTTTCCACCCCATTTTGGTAATGTTTTTTCAAACTCATAAAACATGAAGTGGACACAAGTTTTTTCCCAAGGATTGTAATAAATTGTAATTTATCTCTTTTTGTAGAAAGTTTTCTTATATGAGCATTGTAAGGATTTTTAAAATGTAGAAAGAGATTTGAATATTTTGGAATCTTTTTTTAGAGCTTGGAGAAAACACATCCTTTTATAGTAAAAGGAACTTGGAGGAGACATTTACAATTGTTATATTTTAGGGATCCTGGAAATGTTTGGCAACATGGAATAAAAGAATCTGGAAAATTTTATATGCAAAATAGTCGAAGGCTTAATGAAAGACTAACTTTGCAAAAAAAATTCGGTAAAAAATGTATGAGACCCTAGACCATTGAATTCTCATCATAAATGTTTTTTTGTTAATCTCTTGAGTGCTATGAACTAGTTCTATGAAGTAATAATGAAAATATAATATTTTGTTTCATGTGCTCTACATCTTCCCTTGTTATCACCCTAAATTTCTCTACACATGCATACCTGGCATCAGGCCCTCTTGCTTGCCATTTTTTCCAAGCCATCACTGAGTTGCTATTCTTAAAAACACTCTTTTTGAAGATGTACATGCCCTACACCACTACTGCTTGCATATGTATGTTTGTTGCACCACTAAAGCTCGCATACGTATTCTTTTTGCACCATTATAGTCCGCGTGTACTCGCAAAAGTTGCAAAAATTAAAAATTTGCAAGGAATTCGTTGAGATTACGGGCTATTAGGTTGTTTCCCAACTATCCCACTGCCTATAGCCCGTCAGCCAACCGAATAACCATCATTTTTTCATATAAAAGGAGGTGTTGGGGTATCATTCTATATCTAAGAATAAGAACAGTGAAACTCTGTTCGTTTCACATCCCCTCATTGCCCCAAGAAATTGCAACCACCTTGTGAGAATTGCATCAGAATTTCCCATTTTTTCCTTTTTCCTCCATTATAAACCTATTCCATTTCCCTAGAGAGAGGTTGAGAGGAGAAATATACGTGAAAGTGCAATTGGAGCTTGGTGAAGAGGATCTCGGACCAGGTTCGTGGAGCATTCGTCGACCTTGTTGTATGTAAACATTGTGATATCAATAAAAGGAATACTTTTTTTGTCCCAAAATACAATGTGTCTAATGTTTTCATTTTATTTATTCTTTATTCTAACATCTAACCCATGATTTATATATGAGATGCATGTTTGTAGTTTCCTGTTTATCTCTTTGTGAATGCAGGTCAACCTTGGGAGGAGGCTTGCAATCAAGAGAGCTATTAAGCGCGAGAGGATCGACATCGGACATGGAGTAAAAGGTAAAGTTACCTGATCTTTTCACTTTGTCTTTCATATATGAATTTGGGGTATGTTCGGGGTAGTTAGAAAAGTATGATACTTTTAGACGGTTAGATTTGCCTACATGTTGAACCCTAGTGTAGTCCATACGAGGGTTTCCCACTATAGAAAAATTGGTGACCATACTGGGGAAGCCTCTAGGGTTTTAGGGGATTTTTTGGGTATTTGATTGGTTTTATTACCTTTTTAGTTTCTGTAAGTTTGTTGAGTCTTTAAGGGATTATGGTCACCTATTGGTGCCATACCAGTTCTCCCTACCCTGTTAGTCTGCTTGTTTGTTTTCTTTTTTTGAGAAGTTACAGAGGTGTACACGGCCTGTTGTGGGTTTGCACATGTACATACGCACCCTGCTCTATAGACATACAGTGTACATATGTAGGTTGCTTAAGTGTCATTAGCGTGCCTGTGTCAAGAAATTTTTTCTTTAAGATGAGTTCATCAACCTCTTCCCTGATTGAAGACATACTTCTTGGGGTTTCTTGATTAAGTACAATGTCTTTGTTGTTACAGTCCTAGCCTGGGTTTGAGGCCATTTTTCTTATCTTTTTAAATATTTCTTGTGCTTTCTTTGAAAGGCATTTAGATGAGTCTGTGAGTCTTTGATCATCCTGTTTGGTGTCTTCAGTGACACCCTACGATCTGCAGCATGCCAGAGGTCAATTTCATTCTTGTGTTGTATTTTACTTTTTCCCTTTCACTTGATTTAAAGAAAAGAAAAAACCTTTATTTCGAGTCTTCTTGTTTGAAGAATTAAAAATAAAAAATAAAAAAAAATCATTTCTTAGTTTGGTTAAGTAGTTGGGTTGATTATTTTTCTTGTTACGAAAAAGAGTTATTTTCTTAAGTTTTTTACTGATTGCTTAAAACATTAAGTAGCTCGTAGTCGAGCGAAATTTCATTTTAGGTTTTCCTTTAAAAGATATTAGAAAAAGTAGTTATGAAAAGTTGGTTAAAGAGTTAGTTGCAAATCTTTATTTGTCAAATAGAAGTAATTTTTCTTTTAGTTTCATTTATTTCTCCTTTGTCTCTCAAAACACACCACTAGTTTCATGGTCATTTCCTTGACCTAAAAAGAAGCCACTTAAAATTAACGTTAATTTAAAATCAACTAGACTTTATGTTTGTAGGTTCAGTCAACTAGTCTAGTCTAGAGCCTTGATTTAGGTTGGAGAGTAAACTCTTCAAGGATTACAAACAAACATTGGAGTCAGAGCTAGGGAGTGTAAAAATTCCAGTAAACGTGAAAGTTATTCGAGACCCCCCTCTAACACAGGGGCTAAACACGAGGTCGCGTGCAGAAAGGTAGTGGAGATAACCCCTCCAAAGTCGGACCAAGAGTAGTGGGGAATGCATATAAAGGACTTGTCATGGGATACTGTTGGTTTCATTTTCCTACAAAGCTTTGTGGATCTTGAATCTGTTCAAGGTCCTTAGTTTTATTTCGGACCACTTGATTTTTATACCCTCGATAGGTTTCGAGCTTGATACCCTGCTCATTGCGGTCCACCCGATTGTCGACTATACCCGTCTGGTGAATGTTCACGAGCTGGAAACCTAGTTTCCTTTATTCTAGTGACTTACACATGTGACTACGGGGGTATACCATGGTACCTAGGGCAAACGTTGGGCCACGCTTTACAGATTATACCCGAAGGGTGCTTCCGTATTCAAGTTTCACTTGCACCGGTAAGTTTCTCTAGTGTTGGTTGGTGTAACTGTTCTTCCAACTAGTTAGTGGTTTGCTTACTTTATCTCATAGGAAATTTTCTAGTGTGTGATTGTTTTCAAATGTTAGTGAAAGACTTACAGTGTCGTTAATATTTTAACAAAGTGGAAGATCAAGAGCTTCGTCGGTTGCAAAGGCTTCAGGGCCTGCCACCGGTTACATTGGAGCCACCACCGCCATTGTTACGATGAAAACTTGACCAACAAGGGTAATTTGAGGTGACTGGGCCATAGGAAACTATGCTCGATCCATCCCCACGAGGATAACCCTCGAATCTAGAGGAACCAACTATTTATGACCTTGGAGAAAAATATCTCGGGAATTTTAACCCTCCGATCACTGACCTATCGGTGCCACTTTTAATACAACTTTCCCCTCCAAGGGTAACACATCACGAGCATCAGATAGTTCTGCAAGCAATGATGGAAGAAAATGCTACTACTTCATCTGGGAGTCCTCACACTCCCTCAACGACTACCTCCTAACGCACCTTCGTTGGTCTGGACCACAATGGTATCGACCGCCTCTACTTCGGGAAGAGGTCTAATTCTGTCTATGGAAGAGATCACTTCTTCGTTCACCCAAAGTGCGATGAGCCCTTTGTTTTCATATGGGCTGCCTAGCTTTGATTTGAACTCTGTCCTCACCTACTCCACTCTACAGACCATGGGTATAGGGGTAGGGAGCTCAAACAATACTTTGCAAGGGTCCATGGGGGTCACCTCAGCCCCCTATAACTCTATCCCTTACGGTGGGGCTCATATACCTCTTTTGTCCCCCTCTCTCGGTGGTTCTCCCCAACAACCCGTTGGGACTAACATGAATGACATATTGTTTGGAACAGGCAGTCTACGACCTTCTTCCTACACCACATCGGTGGTTTCAATGTCGTTATCTTTGTTTGACGCATTTGGAAATAACACTTTCGCGTCAGCTTTCATCTCAGCCAGGGGCGACCCTGGTTTTGGACAATAGAATGTTGTGCAGGGTACTATTCCTACACAGGGGGGAAACACAAGAGTCTTCTCCTCACATGGACTCTAGAATCTGTGGTAGGGATCAGTTCCCTTGTCAGGGATGTTGATCAAGGGAAACCCCTTCCATGGTCAATGGAACCCCGGGCAAGGATCAATACCTATGCCCATTGGATTGGTACGGGGAAACCCTTTCCAAAGTCTTTGGAACACAACACGGGGAGAAATCCCTGACCATCCCTCAACATCCAATTATGGGAATCAATCAATGATATCCCAACAAAAAAAGTATCCGTCTGCTGGCCAAGGCCATGATATTTACCAGAACCCTGGTTGGCAGCCCAACTTTTCCTTACAGCCTAGTGCCAGTCAAACTCCAGGCTCCTTTTTTCTTATACATAGTGAATAGCCCAAACTACCATTTTTGGTGACGTTACAGTTGCGATACATGTCAAGGTTGTTAAACGACCCAATTTGTCACGATCTGAATCAGCCTCCCATGCCAACTAAGTTTCCCTCAGACATTCCAAAGTTCAAAGGAAAGCCTAACGAAGATTCAGGTGATCACTTGACCACTTTTCATCTATGGTGCTCATCAAACTCACTGCAAGACGACTTCGTACAATTTCACTTGTTTTAACACACTCTTATCGGGAGTTCTACGAAATGGTACATCGAGCTTGATCGCTCAAGATACTCTTACTTTACCAATTTGGAAATGGTTTTTCTAAACCATTTTCAACTACCTGTGGCATACAATGTCGGCACCGAATTGCTAGCCAATTTTGAGGAAACAAAGGTCGATCATATCTTGGATCACATCCGGGAATGGCAGTGTCGAAAGAGTTTGATAAAAGTACCAGTCCCTCCGGATTTCCTATTGGAGTGGTTCTTTAAGTCTTTGGTACCTCAGTTATCCAAGGACATTGTAACGTTAGGAGTGTTTTCCAAGGAAGAGGTGATAATGAGAGATCAAAAACTTGAAGTGATATACTCTCAGTCTGGTCTAGTCTATGAAGTTTTACCAGATGCGCCACGATACATCCTTGACAAGGTTAGACACAAGGATGAACCACATGCCAATGGTATAGTTGGTTTAGCATAAGAAAATCCCACTGATCATTTATCAAATCAATTGCAACAATTTTTTATACAATAGGCAGTGTCTAGCCCAACCTCTGGTTCGGCTGCTCCCCCTACTAAAATGTCGGGCGTACTTAGTGTGAAGTCGATGAACCCGAAGGCCAACCAAAAACCTGACAGAAAGAAGAAACAACAAAACAAGAAGGGTAAAGGGGATAAGAAACCCACCAACAATGATGGCAGGGGAAACACAGAGAAAAGAAAGTTGAAGTATCTGTGTAACCTTTGCACGAAAGACCACTGAACTCACCTGTGCCCTCGGCTTGCAGTGGCCCAGAATTTATTGGTGCAACAACATCCTATTATGTTAATGAACCCATTCCCTCAGAGGAAACATTTGACTCAATCCTCTACGAGCACGTATGGGGGAAGTCGGGGACCCCCTCCGTCTTCTAGTAATCCCTTGGTCGTGAATGTTTATATGTTGAAAGGTGAGACTTTTATAGAAACTAGGGAACATGACTACAAAAATCCAGAATCTGTTGAAAAGGGTAAAGAAGCCATAAACCCATTTGTTCCTCTCCATATTGGGAAGACGATGGGAGAAAAAATGATACGCATACCAAAAGGGGCGTTCAAGAAATATTTTCATAATCCAAACACGAGGGCCACCCAAAACTACTCTGTGGTGGAGGATTTGTCACAAACCCCTTGAGAGATGTCCTATTTGGAGGTCTTCCAGAGCTTCCCTTCACAGAGAAAGGATCTGTTAGCTGCCTTAGGATCTGTCGAGACTTGTAATACGAGAACGATCATGCTTGATATGAACGAATTGAAACCTCGTCTCCCATACCATGTTGTGTTTCAAATAGTAGTGTCTTACACCATGAAAACTTTTACTTAGAATATTTTGCACACGGTGGTTGATGAGGGTACCTCGATATGCATGATTTCATTGGCATGTTGGAAGTCCAATGGCCAAGACGTTTTGTCTTCGTCACCTACTCTTCTTACTACTTTCGATGGTCGTTCTTTTAGACCACATGGTATCATCCCTTCCTTCCCCGTGAAGTTAGGAGGGAATATCGTGTGCATCGAATTTGAAGTGGTCGATGCACCTCTCAACTACAACCTTATGTTAGGAAGGAGTTGGACCTATGATATGCATGCAGTGGTTGCCACAATTTTTTGGGTCTTGCTTTTTCCACACGAGGGTCGGATCATATCCATTGATCAGTTTTCCTTCTCTCGTCTTGACCCTTCATCAGGGAAATCCATAATCCTGGTGATTGATAACCCTTAGCCTGTCATTGTCAAAAGAAGGGTTGGTTTTTTCCCACCTTTGATTACCCACCTCCTTCTGGTGATGTCAAGCTCATATCTGTTGTCCCCGACCAGCCTAGGGGTGATTTTTTCAAGTGTCTTCATTCTGTAAGACTTACTTTAACGATATGTGGACTTTTCCTTCCCCATCGATCACGATGGAAGGGACAAAGCATCCTGGCATGTCCATTCCCTTGTCTGCAACAAAAGTTGTGTACTCTATTGTCCACCAAGCTTCTGCCAATGCCGATCTGACTCCCGCACACGAATTAGATCAAGTTCTCGAGCCTATCTGGGATCAAGGTTCCCTCACAACTACAGACTCTTTAGAATTGGTCTTTTCCTCTGACAAGGAGATTATAGAGGCATTGACTAGTTTGCACATACCCTGGGACGATCTCCATCACAGATCTTATTTTCTCCCAGAGTTAAGAAGAATAGAGGCAGGTCAATTCATGTTGACTATGACTGTAGGTAGGTCTTGTCCTATTAATCTTCTGGCTACGTGTGTAGTTTATGCCAAGGTTAATATGGAAACTATCATTGAAACGATTCCTATTGAAATCTCCAGAACCCCTAACGTCATGGAAAATGTCTTCATCGGAGCAGATTGCTCCCCTGAAGATATTTGAATCTCTACAGATTTATTTAAGGAATTCCATGACATTTTTTCCTGGTCTTCCGAGGAAATTCCAGGCATTGATCCAAGAATCATTGAACATGAGATAACAACTTACCTTGATGCCAAGCCGGTCCAACAAAATATTCATCCGGTGAACCCTCGAAAAGCAGCAACTATTAAGGTTGAAGTGGCGAAACTGCTTAAAGCTGGTTTCATCTACCCTGTATAGTTGACGCAATGGGTGTCAAATACCATTTTGGATAACAAAAAATAGGGTATGATTTGAGTGTGCATGGATTTCCATGACTTGAACAAGGCCTATTCAAAGGATAATTTCCCCAACCCA
This sequence comes from Picea engelmannii, assembly GCA_009831015.1. Lineage (NCBI taxonomy): Eukaryota > Viridiplantae > Streptophyta > Pinopsida > Pinales > Pinaceae > Picea > Picea engelmannii. The sequence continues at coordinate 46,169 of ML822906.1, forward strand.
TTCATTGATCAAATTCATGATGAATGTGCAGGTTGTGAGGTCTTTTCATTCATGGATGGTTTCTCGGTATATAACTAGATTCATATCAAACCCAAGGACCATCATAAAACAATTTTTATCTGTTTGTGGGGCACTTTTTCATATCATAAGATTCCTTTTGGCCTGAAGAATGTTGGAGCCACCTTTTAGTGGGACATGTCTTTTTCTTTCCACAATCTCAAACATATAGTCGAGGATTATCTCAATGATTTAGCATCACGATCCCATAAGAGAGTTGATCATCCCACACACCTCTGACTTATCTTTGAGCGATGTCTCTACTATCGGATTCTCTTCAATCCCAATAAATGTAGTTTTTGTGTGATGTTGGGTCATCATTTAGGTTTCATATTTTTGACAACAGGGATCATGGTTGATCCTCTAAAGGTTGAGGCGATAGTTCAGTTGCCTCCCACGTGCACAATCTCTCATATTCAAAGCTTATAGGGTAAATCAAACTTTCTTCATGGTTTTATCACAAACTATATCGAGATCACTAAAGGGTTCATGTGTTTACTGAAAAAGGGAGTTCCTTTCCACTGGGATGAAGATGCTCAATGCTCTTTCGAAGCGTTGAAATGCACCCTCACGTCTTACCCTTTCCTTCGGCCTCCCAATTATAATAAATATTTCTTATTGTACTTGGTCTCCGCAAAGTCGACCATCGGTATGGTCTTGGTTCAAGAGGACGATATTCTCGAAGAGAATGTGATTTATTACCTGAGTCGAGGCATGTTTGGACCAGAACTCAACTACTCCCATTTTGAGAAGCTTGCGTTGGATGAAATGCATGATGTCCAGTGATTTTGACATTATATCCTGCTTCGCAAGACCATCGTTATTGTCGTTGTGAATCCGTTCCAATACGTGTAAATATCAGTAGATGGATTTTTATCCTCCAGGAATTTGACTTGGATTTTGTTTCCACAAAATCCAAAAATTCACTAGTCTTTGCGAAACTTATCTCAGAAATTCTGATCGAATCAGGTGATTTTATGCTCAAAGAATCACCGATTAAAGGAGATATTTTTTTATTTCATCTTCAGGCCCATGGTATGGAGATATACTAGTCCATCTCCAGAATTTGAAGTGCCCGGCCTCTGCTTCTCGTGATGAGCATCGACGTATATGCCATCAGGAAAAAAACTATCTCATACTCGATGACACTTTGTATCATCGAGGTCTATATTGCATCCTTCGTCGGTGCCTCACTCATGAAGAAGAGAAACTCGTTCTTAATGAGTGCCACACTAGAACATGTGGTGGTCATTTTTCTGGGTTGGCAATAGTCCAAGAAATTCTACGAGTCAATTAATTTTGTCCTACGCTAATCAAGGATTATGTTGAGTTGGTCAAGAAGTGCCACCCATGTCGGATCTTCTCTCGAAAGATCAGTGCACATCCTTCCCCCATGTTTCCCATCATTGTTGTTGGTCCCTTCACTAAGTGGGGGATTGATTATACTACATGCCACCCGGCTTCAGCCACGGGGCATCGTCATATCATTGTAGAAGTAGATGACTTCACAAAGTGGGTCGAAGTTATGCCATCATTCAATAATTATGGGGAAACATCAACTCTCTTTATTTTTAACCAGATAGTAGCAAGGTTTGACATCCCGAAGGAGATTGTCACTGAACATGGAAATCACTTTCAGAACAAAATGATGTCTGAGTTAACATCAAATATTGGGTTGAGGCAAGAGCATTCATCACCCTACTACCCACAAGTGAATGGTCAGGTGGAAATTGTGAATAAGTCTCTCAAGACTATTCTGCAGTGAACGATCCATTCTGCCAAGTCAAATTGGCATTTGATGGTGTACTAGGAATTGTGGGCCTACCGAATGTCTGTAAAGACTACTAACAGTTTCTCACCTTTTCAACTCGTTTACGGGATGGAAGAAGTCTTTCCAATAGAGTGCCAGATCCCATCTCTAAAGTTGGCAATAGATTTATTTTCAGACACTTCACCTCTTGAGGAACGCTTTTTATATCTCATGCAGTTCGATGAGAAACGTTGTGATGCAGCCTTGGCTACCCATGCTCACAAGTAACGATTCAAGTTTCAATATGATCGGTTCATTCATCCTCATATTTTTTCTGAAGGCGACCTTGTCCTAGTCTACGACCAATAAAAGGATCCCCTGGGGGAAGGCAAGTTCAAACCCATGTGGTTCAGACCTTTAATAGTGAAGGAGGTTTTAAAGAAGGGAACTTATCATCTGGTTGAATGTGAGGGAAATTCTTTGGTGGAGCCCAGAAATGGTATCTACCTCAAGAATTATTACTCGTAGTTTGGTCGCCTAGGTGACTTATACATATGTATAGTTCTTATACAATTATTTTTTTGTTTTTTTGTTTTATGGATGTGTCATTATTTATGTCACATTTTTCACAGTGGGAGATTTCAAGTGAATTAGAGGTGTTCGTTGGGTTTGCGGATGGCTCTAGTCGATAGACTCGGAGGCTTTCTTCCGCAGCTTGGGTGATATTCATGCCTCAAGGCCAGTTACTATCTTCTGGAGGTATCTATTTAGGTGATGCCACAAACAATTTCGTCAAGTACAGTGCAGTAATAGAGTTGTTTCATGAATCTTTGTTGCATGGTATCTCCCACCTCCGGGTCTAATTAGATGCTCAATTGGTTGTATCCCAGTTAAATTTGGTTTACCACGTTTATGATCCTACTCTACACTGACAATTTCTTAGGGTACGTTTCTTAGAACTATGCTTTGATTACATTATGTATATCCATGTTCCTAGGAGATTAAATCAAATGACAGATACTCTATCTAATCAAGTATTAGATTCGAATATTGCACACAAATAAAATAAGAACACACATACGCATGTACATACATTGTAAAAATGTGGTCGATAAGACATAAAAGATGTAAATACACATATATATATCAAAAGTATTAAAGTACATATGTGGGCGCGAACACCTAAAAAATACATATCCAGTATACATCGCAGGGATTATGCCCTAAAAAATATACAAAAGAGTTCCCTCGGCATGTAAGTGGTCCATCCTAGCTAAGCACGAGGCATGTTGGCCCTGCCATGGTGAAAAAYGACATTCACCAAATGCCAGAAGAGTTGGACCCAGGTATGTGGCACCCCAACTACGTGAGGCTACATCGATGGAGGGAGATCCTCGATCTTGGCCATGGGAACTGCAMAAKTGATCACGGTGAGGMTCCTCTCCACCTATCTCAAAAATATCTCAGCCTCTCCGGCTGTAGKTCCCCATGATGTTGTTGCTACTGATCCGGTGACTACAGCTGGTACTGCCTCTGGTCGATGACTTCGCCTGGTCCTCRRGAAGTCTGTTGGACGCACTAGTCCCACATCTGTACATAATAGATACATAGTTGTCAAATACTCTCATTTTCATAAAAATGGTATATATTAAAAAGAAACTAAAAATTAAATACCTTTAAAAACAAACATATCTATCTCTCCTCRCTCTTTYACAGGATGTATGGGCATTTTCRGATCCYTGGAAAAGTTGATTCCAATGTAGGTCTAGTCCTCTATCACTRGAATCTGTCGTCCCCACTAGCCAAAAAWTGCATCTTCGAAGGCCTCTATGGTCCTTCCTCCCCCTTGTCATGGTAACAATGCTACCCATCTACTCACTGCTGGGAACGAYGCCACATTCCCTCRCACTATCTCTTGTGGACTAAGTCTAGGTACCCTCTCAAATAAGAATGAACATAAAATGGTACCAAACCTGAAGTTTTTGTTACTCCACCCTTAGAAATATGTGAGTTTCCTCTTCATGTAGTCAATCATGGTTGTGATCCAGTCGAATATTCATGCATTTAGGCACTGCACGATACAATACATGTGCGCCCGACAGGCCTAATGTAAGGCTGAGGATCTAGTGATCTTCCCAATAAGAAGAACTATCACCTTCAGTGATAGGTTGGTAATCTTGTGGATTGGCACCTGAGAACCTACTTTCTCAGTGCTGGCCTCAGAATGCATTTTGATTAGCTCGACAATGTTGTGGGACCTAGGGGGAAATGAATGCAATTTGACTGGTTCCCCTTTCCTTGAGAGGTTATTCATAAAGTATATGTTCTCAGTCATTGGAGTTAGCAACTTCCCCTTAAGAATAAATGTGTCAGTGTCAAGGTGCCAATAATCCACTAAGGCATTCAGCAGCCTTAGTTGTGCCCTCATGAATGGACACCAAAATAACTTCCATAACACGCATTGTTTCAATGCGGCCATAGAAGTAGGGTCCTCATTGACCAAGATATCAATATCCTCATGCTCCCTCTCTCTCTAGTGGACATATATCCTGTCACATGAGAATTTCAAAGGGAGAGTTAGCTCTTACATTTTCACTTTTTCTATGTTATTGAGGGTGTACGCAGGTTGTCTTGGAAACAATCACATATGAACGTGGGAAGATTGTTTTCTTCCTGTGGGATGTCTGAGGACAACCCGCGTACACATAGACCCACCCTTTTTTAAGAGGGCATGCCCCGAAAAAAACTAAAATAAATGCATGAACAAGGTATGGAAATGCAAGAGGGGTGATTTTGTACTTACTTCGTCTGAGAAGAAGTTCATTGCATCCTCTAAAGCTCCTGAAATCAACTATTTTAGCAAAGGGGTATTTTCAACTGATTGGTTAATTCTCGATTTGCAATGGTGAAAATGAGCTATCATCTTCTATTTATAGACTTTTTTGGCCTTTTTTGCCACTTTTCCAGACCCTTTTTTCATTTTTTCTGCCTTGAAAATCATTTATCTCAGTTCTTGAGTTTCTTATTGGATGTTACGATGAACTTCACTTTTGGTTTGGAAAAAAATTTGGTAGATGGGTCACTTTTAAAGGTCCTTTGGAAACTCATTTTTTCCAACTTTTTTCATATAAGTTAGGATTCCATCTCCTCTTTCTACATCTCGTTTTCTTTTTCTCTTTTCCATAGGATCAATCCCACGAAAATGTGACACAAAACCATCATTTATGTTCTAGAAGTATCATAATTTAGTGGTAGAGCCTACCTCTACATGGATTCCCTAGTTAGATCCTTATTGAATTTTGGCACCCATGTCATCGTTAATGATTGTAGGCTTGGGAGTCCTTGTTAGTCCTATCCTAATTATGAGATCGAGTGTCATACATATGATGTGTCATCACTCTTAGCCTCACCCTTGAGACTCCAAAAAACTGAGTCTACTTTAATCCCTCTTCAGACTCTCTAAACATGAAAAGATTGTCGAGTGATATTGTTGTCCTTCACGCTTGCCAAACTAAAACTTGAAGGCACATCTCTCTGGTGGTAGTTTACCCCTTTTTCGGTATGAATGGTCAATTTTACGAACAAAGGTATACTCTAGGAACTTTGGTTCACTAGAAGAGTATTCACAGGTATAAGTTTAACCCCTTTTCGGGCCTGAGGAACTAAATTTACGAAAAAGGAACCCCTAGGGAGTCCATAGTTAAGCTCTTTTCAAACTCAATAAAATTGAAAATATTGTTGAGTGACCTTGTTCTTTCACACTCGTTAAACTTGTCCAGAAGAACATCCCCTACGGAGCCCATAGTTAAGCTCTTTTTAAACTCCTTAAAATTGAAAATATCACCGAGTGACCTTGTCCTTTAACACTCATTAAATTGGTCCAGAAAAACATCTACCGGCATGAGTTTACCCCTTTTTTCGGCCTGTAGATTAAGGAGGAAAAAGGTACACCTCGGGAGATTCGTCTCATCGGGAGAGTTCTCCTAAGTAGATTTTATACTTTTTTCGGTTGAGGAGACTAAATCTAGAAAAAATCTTTCAGTCCATAGTTAAGTTATTTTCAAACTCCTTAAAATTGAAAATATTGCTGAGTGATCTTGTCTTTGTCACACTTGTTAAAATGGTTTTGAATGGATGTATTTTCGGTGCAAGTTTACCCCTTTTGCAAACTGACTAGACTACCTTCAAAAAAAGTACCCCATTGGAGTCTTCTTTTATGCTTTTTCAGACTCTCTAAACGTGAACAAACTATCGAGCTTACCTTCTCTAGGCTCATTAAAATTATAGTGAAGGGGGTTTTCATTGTGTCTTATTAATCACATTTTCATTCCTGCGTCTTTGGCCTAATTCCAGCTCCATGTTGCTCTCAACTGAACCTTTGAAGCATGGCTTATACGCAAGCCTTGTATCACTTTGCCTCTGCGTCTTGACACCTTGACCCATGGAGGAATTTTCCTAAGTGTCATTCTCCTGCACATGTATCCTTTCTTTGAGCATTAGTGTGTTCCTTGTGCTTGGAAATAGTATGCTTGTGACACTCATTCCTCCTTTGTAATGTAGGATTCTTTTATTCTTTCTCAAGATCTTTAAAAATATTGAAAAAAGACAAAAAAAAATTAAAACCCCAAAAAGAGGACGAGAAATATATTTTCTTTTTATGGTAGCACAATGAGTCACCCTTGGACAAATCACATCCTTCTGTTTGTTAGTCAATATTTGGGATTTAATATGACCTTAGGAAGTTTGTCTCGCTACGTAGAGTTGTGTCCTCCTCCATTTGGTTATTCTTCCAAACACATGGAGAGTTTGTGTTGCCTCCTGCATCATAGACTTATGTCAATGTCATGCTGCCTGAGTCTGATCATATGTCGTGCTATTTTCCAAGGGAATTTTTACCCAACCTAAGTTTCCCTTTCTGCAGTTTTTCTTCTGAGCTCATGCCCAACCGTCCCAAAAGTCCAATCAAGTCCTTGTTCAAAATCAATGAAGTTCTTTGCTTGATCATCGAGATCCTCTTGTATTTTCCCAACGATCCATAGAATACCTCTGGGTAGTGAATTCGTACACTCACATTACACTCCTACCTGATTTTTGAATATCTTGAAGTTGTTTCTCAAGCTCTGAAGGCCTCATCTCCAACCATCAGGGGTTGTTGGCTTCTTGAGGATGGATACTATACTTGTATATATTTGATTTTGATATGTAGATCCATTATGTATTACTCGCAGATACACTTTATATAGTTATATGACATGGATATGTAGTGTATTTGATTGGCATCCATGATTTATTTCATCTTGAGCATGGGTATTCTCGTCTCAGAGAGGCAATTGTTATTTTTGCAGATGGCACCTCCCGAACTCTGGTCCCGGGCTCACTTGTTTCGTACATTGGTGAATATTTGTAATGTATTTCAGCCATCAAATTCTCTTCTGAACTCACACATTAAGGGGAATCTGTTATAACCTTAAATTTCTATACACATGCACACTTGGCATCAAGCCCTATTACTTGCCATTTTTGCCAAGCCATCACTGAGTTGCTCTTTTTAAAAACACTCTTTTTGAATATGTACGTGTTCTGCACCACTACTTCCCTTGTATGTACACTTTCAGTAGCACTACATCCCATGTGCATATGCTTGCTTCACCATTACAGCCCACGTATACTCTCAAAAGTTGCAAGGAATTCATTGAGATTACGAGATATTGGGTAGTTTCCCAACTGTCCCACCACCTATAGCCCGTCACCCAACCGAATAACCATCCTTTTTTCATATAAAAGGAGGTGTTGGGATCTCATTCCATATACAAGCATAAGAACAGTGAAACTCTGCATGTTTCACATCCCCTCCTTGCCCCAAGAAATTGCAACCACCTTGTGAAATTTTCATCAGAATTTTCCATTTTTGCCTTTTGCCTCCATCATAAACCTATTCCATTTCCCTAGAGAGAGGTTGAGAGGAGAAATATGCGTGGAAGCACAGTTGGATCTTGGTGAAGAGGAGTCCAGACCAGGTTTGTGGGGCAGTCACCAACCTTGTTGTAAGTAAACATTATGATATCAATAAAAGGAATACCTTTTTTGTCCCGAAATACGATGTGTCTAATGCTTGCATTTTATTTATGCTTTATTATAACATCTAACCCATGATTTATATATGAGATGCATGTTTGTAGTTTCCTCTTTATCTATTTTTGAATGCACGTCAACCTTGTGAGGACGGTTGCAGTCACCGAAGCTATCAAGCACGAGAGGATCAACACTGGACAAGGAGTAAAAGGTAAAGTTACCTGATCTTTTCACTTTTTCTTTCATATATGAATTTGGGGTATGTTCGGGGTAGTTAGAAAAGTAGGAGACTTTTATATGGTTAGATATGCCTACATGTTGAACCCTAGTGTAGTCCATAGGGGGGTTTTACCACTAGAGTAGCCCTGAAATCAAATAAGGGGGTATAAGGAACACTTTGTGATTGTGTGATGGTGAATGATGTTTGATGATGTTTTGTATCTTGTTTTGACACATTTAATTCACACTTATAACTTATCATTGAATCAAATTCATCATTCATATTTACATGGAATCCTTGAAAGGTCAACAAGAAAGACAATACAATGTTTAAAGAATCATCTTCAAAATCATCACATCAATGATTATGTGACATTTCCAAATATTTGACACAATTGCATTTAATTCATTTGGTGAAAACAAATTGTAAATTCTCAATTCACATTGGGTCCATATATTTTTTATTCAATGAATTGAGAAATTTGTGTCCATATTTTAAGAGCTCAAAAAGTGGAGTTGAAAGAAACCATTTAAAATCTAATAATGTGCTTTTAAATTAAAAACTTAACTGGGAAATTTGTCATAAAGACCTGGATGAAATTGAATAAAGAGGTGATTGTTTTTCATTGTAGTATTCAAGAGAGTTTTACAAAAGTCAAGTTATTGTACAATACCAATTTATGGTGCATGACAAGTAGTACATGACACCCTAATTTAAAAAAAAATACACAAAATCAATACAAGTACAAACATGTGTGAAATAAAAGCAAACAAGTGCAAGAAAATGTGGCATAGTTTATGGATAGAATCAAGGAAATGTTTTCCTTTATGAAACATTTATTGATATAACTAAATTCACTTTATTCATAATGCACAAAGGAACTTTGAAAAATGTTCTTACATGTTTGTGAGTCATGCATACATACATAGGTAGACATGCTACAAACTTAAGCCAAACTCTTTAATCATGACTTAAGAACAATAATGAATCAAGATACTATAAAAGTTATTTTGAATCGGTTCTTCTTTAATATAATCCTTTATTTGAAATTTATATTCCTCAAATTGAAGTTCAACAGATGGAAAAAAGTACAACAATTGACAAGCAATGTTGTAATCAATCCACTATATAGAATTATATGAGACAGAACACAGTACAACAATTGACATGCAATGCTGTAATCGATCCAGTATACATAATTATATTAAACCTTAGGAAGAGTTAACATTCAATAGGAATATAAACGGTTTAGGAATATGAAAGGGAAATACTCAAATGTTCAATATTTCTTGCCAAATAATTGAAAGGGAAAGACTCAAATGTTCTAGAAGTTAATGATTTTGTTGATAAAGTTGATTATAAGTTTTCTTATGAAATTCTTGATGAGCTATAGAAAACTCTTTGAGTTGGCCATATGAAGAAAAATTACTTTGTTCTCCATCCTTGTCTTAATTGTGGGAATAAAAATCACATTTCAAACAAATGCCAACATAATAAGAAGGTTAAGAAACAAAAAAATCATTATGTCTGGTTGAGCTCTTGCCACTGTTATGTAGAACACAATATTTTGTATAAGTGTTACCTCAATTTTAGACATGGCTAAAGAAATATTTGAATGGATAAGTTACAAAAGAATATGTATTTCAATGTCTTCAATCAATTGTTACAAACAACATATTGTGAATCACTGGAGCCTAATTCTAAGGATTCAAAATTGAGTCCATGGCTCCAAAATGGTACTCTCTTGCACCTTTAGGTGGGAGAAGTACATTAAATAAGTGAAATCAGTACTCTCTTGAACCCATGGGGTATTCACTTAGTGAAATTTGACATAGCATGTGTTCTTGTGGAATATTGAGGAATGCTCCTAATTTCACTATATATTTATCAATGCCTCCCAAAATCCATTTTTTTAACCCTCCTTCGAAATACATGTTTCAAATAATAAAAATCCCATAATTTTAGTATATACCCCTTTTTATACCCTCCAATACTTATAAACCCCTTGATACCCCACATCTTCCCCCTAGTACCTACAATATATTGACATTACTTTTAATAATTTAACCACACCCCCATATGAATGAACGTGATAAGATATTGGTCAATAAGGTGAAGCTCCCGTTCTTTCACCATAAGTGGAAGAGTATAATGATAAAGAGAAAATGGAATTGTCTTGCACCTTAAGTGGGGAAGTACATTGGTATGTTGAATGAAACTATTTCTAGGTCATTTTTTAGAGTAGTTTTGTGGACATTTTGATCACTTGGATGATCATTAGATCTAGCAGAGGATAGCTAAATGAATCTACATTGTTTCTTGGCATTTGATTGGGTTATGATGAATTTTTAGGGATGTGTTATAATTGGACTTGATTCACTTATAATGATCCACTCTCTTGATATATTGTAGATAACATTAGTGAACAACTTATAGGATTTCTGGCTTACACATTTAAATAGGGAATTTTTCCAAATTATATGAGTTTTCAACATCCATATTTGGTAGTTTTTTAGGCACATCTTCATAAAGTCTTAGATAAAGAGTTTTAGATTTAATATTTGAGGTCATACTAGTTTATGCTCTAACACATGTTCCCTTGATTGTATCATTATTTGGACTTATGAATGTGGGGGGGCTGTTATGCTATGTGTCCTTATACAATAAAAAAGTCTTAGGTCAACTCTGTATGATTTATTATCCTTATCTCTTGATGAGGTGTTATACTTATCCCATGATCAGGTCTTAATATGAGAGATCATCTATATCTAGAGGTAGTTACAACCATCTAATATATATATGTGTATTTGGTATGAATATCAAATTGAGAATGGCTTAATAATTTTGCACCATCTTCTTGTTTTGTGTCTCATTGCATAGTCTTTAACAAGAATAAGTATTCATTTTTGTAGGAATTTGTTTATGAGCTCCATGATGAAGATGTTACCACTCAAGTACATAATTTTCATTTGTTTGGTAAATATAAAGATATAAAGAAAGATTATGCTATGTTATTGTTTCATATGGATAATAAATATGGCACTATTTAGGGATTGTAAGATTGCAAAAATGGTCTTGATAATGAATTTAATAAATTGTACATTATTTTGGAGAAGTCTAATGTTTAGAATTGATGGTGTGTCTCAAACTACTTCTTTTCCTACTAGTTATGATGGTGTATATAATGTTATTTATTATATCCTTTCTAGTTGAAAGAAGGATGGAATTGATGGATTTCCATATTCTCATGCCTTATTGGCCAATACTATTGTCTCTACCTAGTTTGAGAATTATACAATAGGTGTTGGTCCTTGATTGTTGAGTCAGATAGGTTATATTGGAGGTGGACTTGGGAACAATGTGTTGGATTACTAAGAGGGGGGTGAATTAGTAATAGAGCATTTTAATCCTTTTTCACCATAAAATGAAAGTGTTACATCAATGTAGCATTATCATCCAATAGTTGTAGAGTAAATAAATAATGAAGAAATGATAAATCACACACATACACAGTACACCAGTGTTTTACATGGAAACTCAAAGATGGAGAAAACCACATAATGTATTTTCTTATATGTCTTTAAGAATCACATTCATTGGAAGCACCAACTTCCTTTGTTTTCCAGCTGCAACTGGAAGGAGGCTCCAACTCCCTAGTTTACCAGGCTACAACCTAAGGGAAGCTCCAACTCCCCTATTCTCTGGCTACAACCAGAAGGAGGCTACAACCCCCTATGCTCTTTGGATACAAATGGAAAGTGGATACAAACACCTATCCTTGCCCCATCCAACTGCCCTGACCTAGAAGTAGAATGATGGAACCACTGTCACACTATCACTATGAGATATACCACTATAAAACTATACCAATCAACTTGTAATCAACCTGTACCATAAACAAGTGCATCATCCATGCACCAACATGTACCAATTAACATGTAATCATCATGTACCATAAACAAGTGCATCAACCATGCACCAACCTATACCTCAACCTGTAATCATCGTGTTCCATAAAAAAGTGCATCAACCATGCACCAACCTGTACCTCAACCTGTACCATGAACAAGTGCATCAACCATGCACCAAACCTATACAAATAACATGTCACAATAACCTATCTAAAAAAACTATCACAAAAAATTGTCTCATCAATCTTATCAACCAAATCAGATCTACTTATCAAGATCAATGACCAAGAAAAATCTCAAATATGTGCATCAACCAAGAATAACAAAACAACTCATAATCATCACCAAGATCAATATGTTCTTCTAATAATATACCAATACATGTATCATAAACCTTGTGTCAGCAATACTACTAACAAGTGCCTCCAACCATGTATCAAGTATGTATCAATCGTGTATAAACTACTCATCAACTTTGACTCATCAAGATGTACCAACATCGTCAACTATACACCTCATGTATGTTCCAACTCATCAACTACTTGTCTCAACCATGTACCCAACATGTAACTCAACCAAAAGACCTCATCAATTTCATCATTCAAATCTGATTTGTAACTATGTAATAGACCTGGTGTATATGATCACATACCTGCAAAGCTTCCTTAACTTTAACAACAAGAGACTATCATTTTCATCAAACTTTACTTTAGTCTCACATAACTATTTTTGGATGAGTCAACAACCCTAACTTGAAATAATCATAACTATGTACCTGTAATGAATAAAGATATAAAATAGTACACAATTTTCTTCAGTGTTTTTTATGCAATTCCTCCAGATTTCACTACTTGGAACCTCTCAGAAAAGGATTTATAGCAAAAAAGGCATACCTTGTTGAATTATGGCTTATTCTAGAGAGTGAACTTGTAGAGCGTGCCCCGCAAAAAATGTTTTTTGTATGGATATGAAAATTGTACATATAATACTACAGACTGTATTCTAACCAACACATTTGGTATTACTAAATTTGGATCTGTTATGAATAATTTATGAAGTTTTTACCCAAAACATTTGTTTTAGACTAGTTTCAGGACTAGCCACAAACCCTATTTTCCACAGAGTGTAACTCCAAGAATACAATGACCCACAAGATGAAATTTGTACCACAACTACTTGTATATGTTTTCTCAATGGCCTCCCAATTTCACAGTCTAGATCATTCTAGAAAACAATTTATTGTGAAAATGGTGATATGACCTGTAAATAACATACCTTAGAAAGCATCATCAAAATAATTTATCCTCCCTTGAATTTCGGCCTTCTTTACTTCAAATTCCCTCTAAAATTTCGCTTAGATATCCTTTGGTTACCTCATTCACCTATAGATATTCAATATGCTCAAGTGTGTTTAAAATGAGAGAGCCTTGCCTCTTATTTACACTTTCATGTAGCTTCCTCAAGGGGTTACCTTTTAACCATCTTAACCCACTTTCCTTATTTTAGGGTTAACCCACTTCTAACCACTTGTCAAATTAGTAATTTATCCATGAACTTTATTATTTAAATTTATTTTGTATTCACTTTTACATATAGTACACTCATCACTTCACTTTATTATTTACCTTCTAAAATCTCTTAAACCGCTTTGACTACTTTGACCTTTTGGGGCTTTTGGATGACTCATGAGGGTTCTCCAACTTCACATGGCCATAACTCTCTAACCGTGAGAATTTATGTGACATTCCACATAAAAATGGAAATGGCATGACATGTACTATCCATGTCGAATATTCTTACCTTCAAATATATCAAAATGCATACCACTATCCATCAAACAAACTTGGGTCCATTACCCAAACCTGGGTTGTCAAACTTCTCATGGCCATAACTCTCTAACCGTGAGGAGTTATGTAACTTTTCACATACCACTAGGAATGGAATGGCATGTAATATCCATCTAGAATGGTCTTACCTTAAAATATATTAAAACTCATACCATTATACATGAAACAACCTTGGGTCCATTACCCAAACCTTTGTGCTACTGGAATTCACTACCGAAATTTATCCAAGGGTTGAAATCAATCACTAATGGTTGAGATCAATCTACAATATCACTCTCCGATGGTTGACATCAATGAAAACCAACAATACATACCAATTTTCCATCAACCTAAGCCAATTGTCTCACACAATAGACATGTTATTATTGTTCCAGTTATTATTGAGATTGAACCACATAGATAAGGTATTCAATCGGATTGGGGTTCATCCACAAGTATAATTGGATCTACATTTATTGTGGCATTGTTTGTTGTAGATGGATATAATTTAACTTGGTTGTAGGAAGAGTAATTGATTGTTGATGATTTCGATGAATTGGATGAATATTTAATTGATTTTAATACATTGTATTTTGAAACTGTTATTGCAAATGGCATTATTATTAATGTTAAAGGTTTTTGTAAATATTTGGTTGAGAAATAAGATGATCTTGCAACTTTTGTTTAGAAATAACATAGTCCTTTTCCATATTGACATCCTCATCATAGAGATTGAAGGAATGTTTCTAGGAATTCACATCCTTGGAATGGTGGTAGAAATTCTTACATGTCTTTGTAGAATAGGAATGAGGGAGAAACTTTTCGCCCAATGATGAATACCAATTTTGAGTGTGCTTGGAATGACGATTGGTCATGGTAGAATTTCAATAATTTCTTGTATAATTCCTATAGATATATCTCTTCGACTTGACAATAGTATGATTCTCAAATTTACTCTTATTGATCCATTGGAGTGGTTAACTGAGGTTCAAATTGTTCTTTTATCCAACTAAGTTTCAAATGAAAGTTTTGTTAAAAAACTTTATTATTTGACATGTTTTTCTTATGGTTGAATACCTTTATGTGTGTCTGATGGACAATTATAATATATTTATCCCTCGGTTTTTTTTAACACGGGATACTATTTATGTTTTGTTGATGTAAACCCATCTCAGGATGTCTATATATTTGATCAAATAAGACATTTTGTTAAGATAGACTAAAGTAAGATCAACTATGTTGTTTATTGATGGTGTTGGGGTATGTACAATTGGATTGATGATCCATATATTATTTAGAATGAGATGAAGGAAGAGATATAATAGAGATATTACAAGGAAATACACAAAGATATTGCAAGGAACACATTAATACAATAAAAATCAGATTCTATTAATGATTGTCTAAATTACAAAAGTCTGTAAAATGTAAAGCACACAAGCTAGCTAGAATGGTGGTATCTTATCTATGAAGAGAGAGATGTGTCAGGTACGCTCATTTGTAAGAATATGATTACAAAGAGGAAAAACATGACTTTTAACATAACAAATCAATGAGAAAACCCTAAACATCCAAAACCCTAACCCTATAACATGAAACACCAAAAGGTTTGTAGGACCCGATGTGGTTAGTTGATGTGCCAACTTCCCGAGGGTGGAACTTTTGCATAACATATCCATTTCGAGTGTTCAATACTGTGTAGAAAAGATATATCCAAGGATTACACATTCCATTTGGCCTATAATATTCCTCCAGCTACATGTTAGGCATTGTTGAGCCAAAAAACATAGTTTAGGGCCTCAAAACGGCCCTGGAAGTTTGGGACATCAAAAACCGTAGAAAAAATGCTAAGATGTGGAACCATTCTAAATTAGTGGAACACATGGGTGGACACCAGTATATCACTGGATCATTCATCCCCCCTTAGGAATCATTGGTCCCCATTACATCAAGTTCCTCCATCATATGGGGAAACTTCTCTTGAATCTAACTCCTTGTGAGACACTTTCCTTGGTGATCCGGGATCTTTTCATCGAGTGACTTCTAAAGAATTTCATTAAATGAGCATAAATTAAAGTGAACCATGAAAGAAGGAAAATCTAAAAAATGAAGACACATAATCATCAAATCGGAACACAAAAACTTGATAAGGGAGTTCGTCTGTAGTGGACTATGTCTCCAGGTCCTACTCTCAAATGACTAGGCTCTTTCATTAACTAAGCAAGAGAATTTGGAAAAATACATAAATTTACCTCATTCTGAAATCAAGATGCAAAAATAATGCTCATATTAGAAAACAGACAACACCACTGCATTTGTGANCCAGGTCCTACTCTCAAATGACTAGGCTCTTTCATTAACTAAGCAAGAGAATTTGGAAAAATACATAAATTTACCTCATTCTGAAATCAAGATGCAAAAATAATGCTCATATTAGAAAACAGACAACACCACTGCATTTGTGATGTCGAATTACCCAACAATGACTGTCTCCACGCCTCGATCCAATTCTGGTACTCCTAGGCGCAAGAAAACATTTGTCTCAATTTTCATGCCCTCTGCAACGTGCATTAATGACTGAACTGCATCATTTTCCATGCCCAAAAGTTCGTACCATATGCGCACCTCCTCCTGGTGGCTGGGTGGATGCAAAATTTAATACATTTTTTGGGCACTGGTCATAATGTGTGCCACGTGGCTTGTTGGTTAGGGTAGATTTGTCAAGGCATATATGGTGGAGGAGGTGCCGGGGTCAAACCCACTAGAATCCCCCTTTTGGGTTTTATGTTGTTGTAATACATATATATATATATATATATATATATATATATATATATATATATAAATGGTTTTTATGATAGTTTAGTTGTGGTGCTATATGCATATCCCAATGATTAATTGTGGCTAAGTTTGGTGTGGTCCACCAGATTTGGTGGACCCAACCAAACTAATTTTTTTTCAATTTTTTTCACATACTGTACTTGGGCATTTCTTGCCTGCCACGTGGAAGCCTCTAATTGGGCCATGTGGAAGATTATAATTGGGACACATGGCGGCCTCTCAATGGGCCACATCATCCTCTACCAATTCATCATGCCACTTTGTCATGCCATGTCATCATACAGACTATACGGACTTCCACATGGGACGATCCGATTGGTCCAAGGATCAACCCAAAAACACCAAAAATGGGTGACACGTGGCAGCCTCTGGTGCTGCCACGTCACCATGTTGACATCACAATGGCATCAGCATGCCATGTGTCAACTTCCTACTCCCGCCACATGTATTGTACGGATGTTGACATCATTTGTACGGATGTTGACTCATCCCTTGTCGACTGGGCTAGGTTGAACAAACTTTGAATGTGAATATCTTTCAATCTGTAACTTCGTTTGATGGGATGTTTGCGACGTTAGAAATATTGTGATGCGCACTTCGCGATCATGTAATTTTCACTGAGTTTTGGGAATTTTTGAATTTTTTCCCTTTTTTTGTCTGCTGAAGTCATTCTGAGTGTCCTGAGTTGCCTCTATGAATTCTGAGTTGTTCTTATCCTTCTCTGGATCCTTTTTAGAACACGCCTTCCCAGTGAGATCGTTTTGGACCACCAAAAGTTTTCATCAATCAACAGGTAAGTGAGGGAAGAGTCCCATCAATTTTCCCTTCTCTATGCACTCTGCCTTGCTTGGATATGTGTCCTTTAAGCCTACTCGAAGATAATCAACATCACCCCTGCATGAAGTCCTCATTCTCTTGTCCAGGATGATATCTTCTTATAACTCATCCAAGTACTCATGCGACAACTCATCAATTGAAAGTATTGAAACTTCCTCATCTTGATCCATGATCATGGGAGGCTCAAAAAGTTTCAAGTTCTCAACGTGAACAACTGAGTAAATCTGCATGTAAGGTGGAAGATCCAGACGAAAAGCATTGGTACCACTTTTCTCCAAGATAGTGAAGGTTCCATAATGAATGGGCTTGATTTTCTTTCCTTCACTCTTAAATCTCTCCTTGTTGATGTGAATCCATACTCGGTCTCCAACCTAGAACTAATGATCAACATTGTGTTTGTCATGTCAAGCTTTATATCGTGCTTGACTTTTCTCCAATTGTTCTCTAACTGCCAAGTGTATCTATTGGATCATGTGGATGAACTTGCGTGCTCTATCCTTTGTTCCTTCTTCATTCGCATCGACATATCTCCCATACATCAAGTCCAAAGAAACCTTTGGTAGGTACCCAAAACATGTCTCAAAAGGTGAAATCTGAGTGGATGAATGTAAATTTTGGTTGTACGCATGTTGTACATAGGGTATTTTTTCATCCCATAACTTGGGATGCTTGTTGCAATAGCCTCAAAGAAAATGTAGCATTGTTCAGTTTACCACCTTTGTTTGTTCATCAGTCTGTGGATGGAAATCAGTGTTCCTCTTCAATTTGGTATCCATCATCCTCCACAAGCTAGTCCAAAATTCCCCAAGGAATAGAGTATATCGATCCGAGACAATGGATGTGGGTAACCCAAAGTGAACCCAAACATATTGAAAGAAGAGATTAGCAGTCTGCTCAGCAGTGATATGCTTTTTACATGGAATCAAGATACACATCTTGTTGAACCTATCCACTACAACATACAAATAGTCATGACCCCCTTTGCTCATTGGTAAACCCCCTATAAAATCCATGGAATTAATTTCCCATGGATGGGATGGAACAGGAAGTGGTGACTATAGCCCCAATTTTCTATTAGTGGGATTACAAGTAGAACGCATCAAACACCCCTTTACATACTTAGTTACAATTTATTTCATTTGAGGCTAGTAACGAAACCTCTTCAAATGAGCCATAGTTTTTCCTACCCCAAAATGCCTAGACACAAGAGAAGTGCGATCTTTTTGTATTACATGGACTCGTTCACTTGTAGGAATACATATATTTCAAAGATGGTAGAGTAGTTTTCCCTATAGACAATAGTTCTATACCTGTGCACCAAGGGTTAGCTTCGCATATACTTCTTTAAAATCTTCATTGATGGCATATTGTTCTACATAGCTATCATGAGATAAAGAAGTATTCTTCAAAACAATAGAAGCAACAATAGGAGGTCTAGAAAGCATATCGGCTACCTTGTTACTTGTACCCTTTTTGTACTTTATTATGAAATGAAATTGTTGTAGAAAACCCATCCGTCGATAGTGTCGATATTGTTGCAATTTCATCTGTGCTTGGAGATACTGTAAGGGTTGGTGATCTATATGTATGATTGTTTCCTTCCCTAACAAGTAGTGATTCCATTTCTTTACGCTCTGTACTAATACATACAACTCTTTATCATATGTAGGATAGTTAACAATTGCTCCAAAAAGTATCTAGAGAAGAATAAGAACAACTCAAAACTCACAGAGGTAACTCAAAACGCTCAAAATGGCTTCAACAAGCAAAGAAATGGAAAAAAATCAAATTTCCCAAAACTCAAAGAAAAGGGAATGATCATGAAGAGTGCATTGCAAGATTTCTAACAACACAAATGGCTCATCAAATAGATTTACATATCAAAATTTATAAGCGGTCAAACTTAGGTCAAACTTGGTCAAAAAGTCAACAGGTCAGGGTGACACGTGGAACCACTGCAAGGGTGACACATGGAACATTCATACAACTAATTTGGCATGGGATGACATTGAAATTTCGTACAGATTTATGGCTGACACATGGAAAAATCAGGTCGTGACAAGTGTCACTTTTGTGGACAAATGTTATGGTGCCATGTGGCCTAGTCATGGGCTGCCACGTGGCACCCCTCCAATGGTTGGCATGTAGATTTTTTTTTATGACTCCATAGGAATCAAACCCTTGACTTCCTCTAGCCCAAATGCCTCACATTCCGTGCCAACCAATACACCACTACATGTTTCTTGTTTATACCATGGTCCGAATTATATTTAAGTTTGGATAATGTTTCATATGGGGGAGAAAAGGGCTAGGCCTTCGGCCCAGACCTTGGTTACATGTTATCCCATATGACCACCGCATCCACCAATGTAGGGGATTATTCTATCTACCACTATATATAGAATATTCCTCCATATTTAGCAGGTCCACTATTCTAGCAACAACCTCTATATTTAGTAAACACACCAAAATTTCGTTTAAGACTATATGGAAAAAGCGGAGTCCATGAGATTCAATCCCGAGACCTCTTCCAACCTACACTCTAAAATTAGCTCCACTAACCACTCTACCAAATGTGTCACTTATTACATAACCACTTATATTTTTGTATAAGAAGAGGGCCCGGTCAGTGTTTCAGGAGAGAGCACGAGACATGTGAGACCAAGAGCGTTCGTATGGTATGGATTTGGGTGCATTTTTCAAGACATATTGGGCCCACATTTCGAGATAGATCCAGTCATTAATTGCAAGAGAAGTCTCACAGAAACTGAGGTAGGGTTGTCTCTTGGGCTTGGAAGTATCAGACTCAGATCGAGGTATGGAGACAACCATTTTTAGGTAAATGATGCCATGAACAAAATGGTGGTGTTAACTTTCTAATTTGAGCAAAGATTTTGTAGCTTAACTCCAGAATGAGGTATACTTATGTATTTTTCCCATTTCTTTTGTGGAGTTAACAAAAATACCTACCCATTTGAGAG
>ML822906.1:89587-100339 GCA_009831015.1 Picea engelmannii
TGCTAATTTGTAAGAAGTCTGTTACAAAGAGGTAGAAAATTACTTTTAACATAAAGAATCAATGAAAAAACCTTAAGAATAAAAAAACCTAACCCTAGAAGATAAAACAACAAAATGTTTGTGGGCCCAAATGTGGTTAGTTGATGCATCAACTTCCCAGGGGCGCAACTTTTGCAAACGATATTTGTTTGGGGTGCTCGAAACCTTGTCAAAAAGGTATATCCATGGAGTACACATTATGTTTGGCCTAGAATCTACCTTCAACTAGATTCTAGGCACTGTTGAGAAAAAAAACGATGCCATTTAGGACCTCAAAATGACACTTGAAGTTTACGACCAAAGAGATCGTTGAAAAACTTCCAAGATGTGGAACAATTATAAATTAGAGGAACAGGAGGTTGGCCACCAGTATCCACCTGGATAAGTTGACTTGTTACACACTAGTGTGTAGTTAAATAGGATTGTTCTATGCCAATTATTGAGGATACCACCATATATTCCAATTGAATAAGTATTGCATCATTTGATTCCCTTCTTTGATATAGACTATTTATATGATCTATATAGACTTGTTACTTATTTTATATTTTATTTATCTTATTCTGTAGTCACACATTCAATTATGACCATTCGGACAATAGTTTTAGAACTTTATTATTGTTCTCATATTATTTCATATGATCTTGTTGTCAACATGGTGGATGGATTATTTCACTAATTTTAGAGTAGATCATGTGGACAATATTGTGGAGGTGATAGTTGTCCATACTTCCTTCTGGTGAGTATTACTACAACTTGTAATGATTATTTTGATTATTGTTCACATCTTGTTTTTGTTGTCTGAGAGAAAGTAAAAGAAGGTTTACTAGTAGTTCCTTACATAGAGAATTATATGTTACAACATTATACAATCACACATAGACACATATGAAATCATACACAAGTAATGGGAGAGCCATCAATATGCAATTTATTATATTTATAACACAACCTTCTTTTACATCTATTATATAATCACACAAACAAAAACATATATACATTTCATACAGTTACTTCTTAGTTATAGTTCTTAACTACCATGTCAATTGATTCTAGCCATCTGTTCAACTGACTCCTCTATATGAATTCTACAGTCGACTTGTCTAGTTGACTGGAAGGTCTAGTCGATAGAGCTGACTATCCCCTACAACATCTTCCCCATGCTCAATTCCTTTCTTGTCCTAATCAAGGGGGGAGTGTGACTATACAATTTAGAATAATATGACAAGACCTTCTCGTTCCAACAAGATATTTTCACTAGCAGATTACATCATTTTTTAGAAAAGAGAGAGAGGTACAATTTTTGAAAATGAGAAGAAGATAATAGTGTCTTTAAAGAAGAGAAAATTTTGAAAGTCATCTTATCCTAGATTCCTCAAGTTGGATATGATGATGGAGGCTATGTGTTCTTTGGACTCGAATTCATCAAAATGGTTCTTTAATATGTTGAACTGATGGGCTTTAGATATTTTTTCAACCTGCTGACTTGTGGCTCAAATATTCCCTAAGTGTTGATTGCTCGATCATGGTGTTTTATCTGGTTTCTCTATTAACCCAATTGTTTCTTATTGAATTGTCCATTCATGCAGATTTACATTTGGAGGTGGTGGTTTCTTTGGGTTTTTTTTATATGGTATTATTTTGTTCCTTTGATAGCCATCTCTAGAGTTACTAATTGATGGTTGGTAGTTGGGAAATTTCACTATGATATTTTTGGGTTGAGAAACTGAAATTTCTATCGATATGATGATGCAGCTCCCGACTGTTTTGCAAGGCATTGGGGAAATCCTTAGAATGATCTCTGGTAGATGCATAGGGTCATTTTTTAAAATTATTTTGAAAACTTATACTATTTTTCGATGGAATTGTGTGCCTCCATCCCTAATGACTTTAACTATGCCAAAAAATCTGATTTTTCCACCAAGGGGTCATCTTGTAGTGAATTAAACTTTGGGTTGAAATTTTGTTATGCTTCGTCAATTTTTCCCTTGACTTGGCTGATATTCTTGATTGAATTGTCAGTTTCCACTTGAGCCTTGTTCACTTCTCTCTACCATTCAATTTATTTCTTTAATAGTTTGGCCTCGAATGCCTTTTCTTTTCCAATATGATTTGATATGCCCAGTTTATATTTTGGGTCAGTAGTGATTTATTTGGTTTCCCTCAACTAAAAAATGATTGTATTTCATCCCTTAATCCTATTGTAAGTCGTATCAAAGTACGAATGCCAATTTCTTTGTATTGTTCTTAGGACTGGTGGTTGTGAGGTAGCCACTTCCAAGTGTTGTCAGACCTCTTTTAATTTTTTGTATTCAGATTGAATAATCGATGATGTTTGTTAAGTCGTTAAACCCTAATTACTTCTTATTTTAAGACTATGTAGCTTATTTATTTCTTTATTGTCTCTCTTTAGGTGTTGGATTTCCTACTGGTTGTTGGATCCTATGTCGACCACTGCTTCGACTATCCCTTTGAGTGTTGTTAGTGGTTCTATTCCTTGTGGTGGGTTCTCTATACCGATTTTTTATCTGGAAAGTAGCTATGAGAGGGGGGGTGAATCAGTATTTTGAGCAATCAATTGATTTTCTCTTTTCTTTCACTAAAAACCTTAGGCTACTTTGTAGAGACCAACTATTGTATAGTCTTAATAAAACAAGAGTGCATCCATAGATCTTACTATGAATTTCTTCATTCATCAGATGTCTATTAAGCAGTAATTCAATGCAGTAATAACAAAATAAACCAACGCACATGAGTAAGACACATGAACACCGGGATTTAAGGTGGAAACCCAAATCGGGAGAAAACCACCGCTGTCGTTGTCTATGTCTTCAATAATTATTATTAAGAAAACATTTTACAACATTGTACTAGTGCAAACTCATACTAGTACGCAGGCTTCTACCTGCAGAAGGCTGCAACCTTCTCTCGTTTACCAGCCTTTCTTGGAAGGGAGCTTCAACCCCCTGAAAATAGCACCAGTTTCTACTGGTAGGATGCCTCTACTGAAGGCTTTAACCCTCAGATTCGTTGTTGACCGCGTTTCATCAATTTTCACACTAGATCAGGCAGTTTCAACCCTGGATTCATATGTGTTCTATGCGCTGGCCATCATCTTCTTTTAGAAGAGACAGTTCTGGCATCTTATTAAGACTTGTATCCTGAAATCACATCAATACACAATTTTCTAGTGGCTATAACAACAACTGCAATTATCTCTAAAAGAAACACAGATCTACTGGCTGCAAGACAGCTGCAAAAGCCTCCTAAACACACATTAAACAAGACAATAAACCTTGAGATGATGCCTCAACTCTCCTAGTTGCTAAACCCACAGAAGAGAACTCTCTATTAATATAGATCTGCCACCCAACTGCCACAATGAGGTTCTTCCCTCCTCAAACCTTCCCTGCAACCTGCACAAATGACCTCAGCGACCTGTAGATGTCCCTACGGTCAGAAAATGGCCTCCATGTCCTGCAAAAAGACCCTTGCAACCTGTCAAAATCCTTACCGCCCCCTTTTCCTTGCAGATCTGCAGTAGAAAATGGCATCGACCCCTTCTTAAGAACATGGGTCGAAACCACTCAACGCTAATGGCCTTCCTTTGGTTTACTCCAC
Source organism: Picea engelmannii (assembly GCA_009831015.1). Classification (NCBI taxonomy): domain Eukaryota; kingdom Viridiplantae; phylum Streptophyta; class Pinopsida; order Pinales; family Pinaceae; genus Picea; species Picea engelmannii. Next base: position 93,248 of record ML822906.1, read on the forward strand.
AGGGCTCTTTAATCTTCGACTAGGGGGTTAAGATCTTGGCATAATGAACCAATAATGCGAAGGGAAAATCGGGTCCCTATTTCTCTGGGTCCATGTTTAGTTCTCTGGGGAAATCGGGTCCCACATAAAAATTTTGAATTAAACCTATGCACCCATCCGATGTTTGTTACCACGATCCCTTACCTTATGCAATCTGATGGATTTCAAGCCCACTGTACCTGAGCACCCCGAAATCTATCCATAGATCATCACAGAGTTTCCTATCAATACCCCAATTTCTCTGGGTATTCTTCTTCTGAGAGAGTATCACCAAAACTCCACCATACACTTGCTTTTATTTTATTTTTCTTCTTCATACATTATATTTATACATGAAAACTCTTCTTCCTTTGTCTCATCCTTTGCCATCAATGACAATATTTCCAACATTTATTTCTTTATTGTCTCTCTTTAGGTGTTGGATTTCCTACTAGTTGTTGGATCCTATGTCGACCACTGCTTCAACTAGCCCTTTGAGTGTTGTTAATGGTTTTATTCCTTGTAGTGGGTTCTTTATACCAATTTTTTATCTGGAAAGTAGCACACAATATTGTATTATTTGTTTCTCTTTATTATTTCATCCTATGAGTTGATCACCATCTCTCATATCTCTTTTCAATATGTTAGTTGACTCATTTGCGACTCGGTTATACAAGTCAAACATTTTTTTATCAGATGCTAACGATGGATCGAGAAGTTTCTATCAAGTAGGATATTCATACGTGAGTGGTTTGAAGGTCATGGATGTGATTACCTTTGATGTATTTTCCTTTCTGTGAATTTTTTTCTTCATCCTTTTCTTCTCTTTATTTTTAACACTTTTCTACTCTTTATTTTTCTTGGTCTCTTTATGGTAGTCTTTATCAGAGTCATTGCCTTTATTTACTTGATCATCATTTTCAGGGTTTCCTTCATTGCTTTCTCTTGTTTCTGGTTGTATGTTGGGATTAGGTATGGTTTCATTTTTCTTTCCATCATTTTCATTGTTCTCTTGGCCAATTGCACCATTCTGGTATTTCTTTTTGTTTTTCTCTTGTGGACCTACCTGGATTTTCTGAGGGATTATGAGTGGAGGGTTTTATGGGGGAGGAATTTTTTACTTAAGTGATCCTTTCTCAAAATTACTATCCCACTTTTCTTTTTCATCGCTATGCTCAGTCAATTGTTTTGGTCAAATTTGTTTCTCTTACTGTATTTTTTATGTTTCTTCATAGGATTTCCTTAGGGAAATAGTTCCACCTATTGGCATTATGATATTCTCCTTGTCATCTAAAGTTTGTGCCTGAATGGTGTGTTCTATCCCTTCAGTGTGTGTTTCCCCTTGTCCTTATGCTTCTCTATGTTCTCTTGGTTCAAATTCTACATATGTGTTGGGGTGAATCGAATGACTCAATTTATTTCAACAAGTTTCTTCTTAAGTAGAGTCAGGGGGATTTGACTTTCTTGGAGTGACGGAATTCTAAACATTATTTGGGAAATCTCCATTCTATATGATTTCATCGATTTATTCTGAGTCAAACTACTTTGAACTTTCTTGGTTTCTTCTACTAGGCGGTGAATCTGAAATGGATTCTTCTGAAGAAAATTGGAGATGTTATTTATTTAGTTTCCTTGTGTGTGCTGGTATAGGCCATTTTGGGGAACATCACAACAATTATTGAAGACAATTAGAAAATGGACCAAAAATGGAGTGTGCGCCGAAAAATAGGGAAAAGAATCACACTGGACAATAGGGAAAAGCATCTTTGGAAAAGTAGGAGAGTCAAAGGAAGGAAGAAGGATGCAGAGTGACAAGGAAATGGTTGGATCATTGACCAACCATACGTAGGAAGTTAGAAAGTAGACAAAACCTAATTCTCTTAGGGTTAGGGTTTTGGTCATTGTTCTAATCATATTTAACCACATTTTTTAGTATAAATATGTATTATGAGATATGAGGAGGTGTGGTTGAAATGTTTGACAAGTTATGAGTCATCGTTATTAGTCATTATATTTTGGTTGAGAGTTGTGGAGTTAATAGAGAGATGATCTTTGAGTCTTTTTTTGGAGAAAAGGTAATCGATTGTAATCAAGGGTAAGGTCACAATTTGTGGAGATTAGTGCGATATTTTCATCCTCAAATATACATGTGCATATCGTATGCACTTTTGATGTAATGCACGCAACGCTAAAACTCGATGAAGATTAATAAAAGAGCGAAGAATGAGAGATCTTTGTGGACATAGGCTAGGGGGGTTGAACCATGGTAAAATTGTGTGTCTCTATGTGGAATGTTGTCTTATTTCTTGTAGTTACTTTGTTTATGTTGAATAAATGAATATGGTAGAAGTAATTTGTAGCATGCACTAGAATAGTAATGATATTTACTACAGAATGAAATTTAATGAATGAACATGATTATAGAATGGTATATCTGATATATCTGACGTAGAAAGAATGTCTAACATCCCTATGAGAAACATCCCTTCCATGATTGTAGACATTTGGTTCCTGCAGTCACCCATAAGCCATATTGAGTGAGACTTCATTTTGTAGTCTATGCACAGGGTTGCCTTCTGGTCTTTTGAAGGGCTGATGGTTTGTAGGGTTTTGTTGGAAACTTAAAGTAGAACCTGTGTCAGCCCAAACATCCAACAAATGGTTATGTTGCTTAGAAGAAAAGAGAATATATAATGAATAAGTTGACATAATTTAAGGACCCATTGGAAGAACTACAACTTACTACAACGCAATAGAAACAACATGCACAATAACAACAAACTACCGAGGAAAATATAATTCTAGCACATGAGATGGTATAGATCATAGTGTGTGGGACTGAAATGTTTTTTTATCACTCAGGATATGTTTCAGGTTGATGAGGAAACAACGCATAAGAAACTGAAGGACATAGATCAATTGGTATTGACATTTACCAAGGTCTCAATGAAAGTATTGTATAAACTTCAAGTCAGTGTCACGTAGGAGATTCAATCGAGGGCCCTAGCAGATGAGACAAATTACAATTGACTAAGAAAGTAATTGAAACACTAAAGATAACAATCAAATTGGTGTAGGTTCATAGGGATGAATCAAAGCAGTGCACTAGACGGATATAGAAGAAAAGTTATGGACGAGCCTCCAGAAGGATGAAAAACTGCAAGAGTTAGACAAGAAAGAAGAAGGAGTAAATATTGCAGTGCGGGAACTCAAGCAAATGCAGAAGGTGATGAACATATTCGATAGGTTAAAGAGTGCACACGAATAGAATAATTTGCAGTTAGAAATGAAGAGTATACAAGTAGAAAAATAGTCACAACAGACACAGTTGGAACCACTTCAGGAAGGCAAAGAACAAATGTTGACTGAGATTGATGCCCCTAAGGATCAGATCGAAACGATTTAAGTGGATATTAGATAATTGATGCAGGAACATATCATTGCACAAATTATGGAGTCTGTAGAAGAGAAGAGCGGACAGGTAAAAACTCGAGCTGAAGAAATTGAAGGAAAATTCCACATGCTGCAAAATTCACTGCATGAGGCAAAGACTGTATGGGTGGCTCGAGATGAGCCATAGGTGAGTGGTGGGGGCATGTTGGTGCAGGCCATTTTTGGGAACAGTGAAACAATTATTGACGATAGTTGGAAAAGGAGAACTTGTTGAAAAATAGGGAAACACAGTTTGCTAGACAACTGATCCAGATGAATATCGGTGGCCACCCACCTTTTCCAACTGGCTCAAAATAGTTTTCTGACAATTTTGGCAATTTACTATTTTTAGCAGTTTTAACTTTTGGGGCCATTTTGAGGGCCTAAATAAAGGTTTTTCGGGATCAAGATCCTCAATGATAGCTGAGGATATAATTGGGCCCCCAAAATGAATCTCCTTGATGATACCTTTCCAACGGGCTATCACATGCCTAAAACGAAGATCGTATGCAAAAGTTGTGCCCCGGGAAGTTGATGTACTAACTTATCCAAACAGAGCCCACATGACTTTTGGCGCTTAATCTCCTAGGGTTAGGTTTTTGGATGTCTAGGGTTTTGGAATTCTTTTTTATTTTAAAAAGGCATTCATAGCCTTATTGTAATCTTCTTCTGGATAATGCACGCAGTCCTCACATCTCTTCTCAGAGATAAGCTGCCACCATTCAAGCAAGCTTGTTTCCACTGCATTTTGCAGTTTCAGCTTATTTTGCTATTGAATAGAAAACCAGTTTTACTGTATCTGTGTTATTTTGTTTTAAGCACCTTTTAATAATCTGTATTCATTTCATTCTGCTCATAAAATCTAGATCAGTGGTATCAGAGCGGTCTTCTCCTTATCGTCTTAATGCATGTCCCCAACGAGGTCGGAGTACAAAGAGTTGGGTCTCGAGCTTGTTTCTCTTGAGGACATAAGCTATCACACGCCCAAGATACCTCTCATGGTAGGAGAAAATAAAGATGACAGGACAAGATATCCTTTCAAACTATTTATTGAGGAATCCCTCACACAACAGAGGAATGAGATGATGGATAGTTTCATGCAAATCCTTCGACAGTTACCAACATGCGATACATCTTCTTCGAATGGAGGTGCTGCCCCCTTCAAGGTACAAATAAACTTTGATATTCCTATATTTGAAGGTCAGATAGACGCAAATGTTGTAGACAAGTGGCTGAATCTACTAGAAGGGTATTTTTCTGTCCATAACTTTTTGAATAGAGAAAAGATTACTTTTGTGCTCCTCAAAGTCGTTCCCCATGTCAAAGATTGGTGGGAAACTTTCTGTGAGAAAAAGGAAATAGAGGAAACCTCATTATTTTCAATCATGACCACCTGGGAATCCTTCAGGGATGCTATTAAGGAACAATACTACCCTGTCAGAAGTTATGACGACCTGTATACCAAATGGACCACACTGCGGCAAGAAAGAGACCAAGGAGTGCCAGATTTCACAAATATCTTCCATACCTTGCGCACCAAGCTGGGTATCAAATATTCAGAGAAACATATGGTACTCAAGTATCATGGTGCTCTACATAGATACATCCAGACTGAAATGGAATTTCTGGACATCTCATCCTTGGGCATGACCTACCGATATGTCGTCAAAATTGAGCAGAAGCTCAAACAAAAGACGCAAAAATTTGGGCCTAGGAACCCCTCACAACAAAAGCCAGGAAAGGGCGGCCCCAACCCAAAGAACAAAGGACAGTGTAAATATGCATAGTATCAGGACAACTAGTCCAAGACGTAAGGAAATAAGGACAATGGAAAGACAAAGAAGGATACTGGAAAGTGGTGTGACTTCCATAAGAGCCCTTGGCATAACACCGTCGACTTCCGCTCAAAGCAGTCGCAGGTGGCCGAAGTCAAAGCCTCCTAATAAGATGTGTATTCTGACTCTGGGCCAGAACTAGAAAGGGGAAGACAAATCATTGACACGAAACCCAGTGCCACCGTTTCTACCACCAAGCCCCAGCCTGGTGAACCAGACAATCCAAAATAAGGAGAGTGCCTCTTCCATCCACAGGTGTGGGTAAAAGGCACCCCGCTACACTTCTTCGTTGATAGTGGTATCCAAAAGAACCTCATCTCAGCAGAGGTCGTCAAGCGACTGGCTCTGCCAACAACGTCGCACCCACAATCCTACACCATTGGATGGCTCCGCCAAGGAAGCGATCTCCGCATCAGCTAACAGTGTTGAATATCATACGACATCAAGCCCTTCAAAGATGAGGTATTGTGTGATGTTGCTCCTCTCAAAGTTTGTGATGTTCGTTTGGGACAACCTTATTTATGGAAACGTCATGTTGTATATGAGTCTAGGCCTCGTAGTGTTATTATTACTTTGAACAGGAAATTGTACAGGATACCCGAGGCAGTCCCACCTAGTGTTATTTCCTTGATCTCTACTAAGAAATGTAGGAAGGTCATCTCTTAAACGAGGAAGTTTGTCTTCTTCGTGATTCTCTCTCAGAATAAGTGAAAGATCACAGCCACATCCAGGGTCTCTGTGGCCGAACTCTCCACACAGCAGAAGCAAGTAGATAAGGTTGTGGAAGAATACTCAGATATCTTCTCCTCACCTACAGGGGTACCTTTGCACTTCTAGGTCAAGCACCCCATCTATCTGACCCCCGACACACCGCTACCCAATGGGTCAGTCTATCACTGCTCTTTATTAGAGAATGAGGATATCAAGCGACAAATCTAAGAACTACTCCACAAGGGGCACATCTGTCCCATCTCATCACCGTGTGGGAGCCCAATCGTGTTGGTACAAAATAAATATGGAACTTGGCGACTCTGTATTTATTATCGGGATCTGAATAAAATCACAATCAGAAATTGATACCCGATTCCCTGAATCGACGACCTACTTGATCAACTCATGGGGGCCAAATACTTCAGTAAGATTGATCTGAAGTCTAGCTACCACCAGGTCCCGATAGGACAAATAGATGTATAGAAGACTTCCTTCAAGTCAAAGGAAGGCCTTTTTGAATGGTTGGTCATGCCCTTTTTTTTGACAAATGATCCAACCACTTTCATGAGGATGATGGACGATATCCTACAACCATTCACCAATACTTTTGTAGTGGTGTATTTGGATGACATTCTAATTTACAACAATACTTGGGCCAAACACTTGCAACATATTCCACAGGTTTTGCACACCCTGCGGCAACACAAGCTATACACCAACTTGGAAAAATGCTCATTCGACATGGACAGGGTCCATTACCTAGGCTACATCATTGATCAACATAGCGTACATGTTGATCTGGATTATTTTCGGCACGAAATGAGAGCGGGGATATAATAAAGAAATGCACAGAGATATCACGTATATCCAGTAATATAACAGAAATATATCGGAGATGCAACCATAAACACAGAGATACAGTAATACACGATTTCTATTAATGAAAGAAATGTACAGAGACTATAAAAATATAGAGTGAAAGACTTGCTAGAATGGTGGCAGCTTATCTCTGAGAAGAGATGTGACGGCTACTCACATTCGCAAGAAGATGGTTACAATGAGGCTCTGGAGGCCTTTTTACAATAATCGGGAATGC
>ML822906.1:109003-121616 GCA_009831015.1 Picea engelmannii
CAGGAGGAGGTGCGCATATGGTACGAACTTTTGGGCATGGAAAATGATGCAGTTCAGTCATTAATGCACGTTGCAGAGGGCATGAAAATTGAGACAAATGTTTTCTTGCGCCTAGGAGTACCAGAATTGGATCGAGGCGTGGAGACAGTCATTGTTGGGTAATTCGACATCACAAATGCAGTGGTGTTGTCTGTTTTCTAATATGAGCATTATTTTTGCATCTTGATTTCAGAATGAGGTAAATTTATGTATTTTTCCAAATTCTCTTGCTTAGTTAATGAAAGAGCCTAGTCATTTGAGAGTAGGACCTGGAGACATAGTCCACTACAGACGAACTCCCTTATCAAGTTTTTGTGTTCCGATTTGATGATTATGTGTCTTCATTTTTTAGATTTTCCTTCTTTCATGGTTCACTTTAATTTATGCTCATTTAATGAAATTCTTTAGAAGTCACTCGATGAAAAGATCCCGGATCACCAAGGAAAGTGTCTCACAAGGAGTTAGATTCAAGAGAAGTTTCCCCATATGATGGAGGAACTTGATGTAATGGGGACCAATGATTCCTAAGGGGGGATGAATGATCCAGTGATATACTGGTGTCCACCCATGTGTTCCACTAATTTAGAATGGTTCCACATCTTAGCATTTTTTCTACGGTTTTTGATGTCCCAAACTTCCAGGGCCGTTTTGAGGCCCTAAACTATGTTTTTTGGCTCAACAATGCCTAACATGTAGCTGGAGGAATATTATAGGCCAAATGGAATGTGTAATCCTTGGATATATCTTTTCTACACAGTATTGAACACTCGAAATGGATATGTTATGCAAAAGTTCCACCCTCGGGAAGTTGGCACATCAACTAACCACATCGGGTCCTACAAACCTTTTGGTGTTTCATGTTATAGGGTTAGGGTTTTGGATGTTTAGGGTTTTCTCATTGATTTGTTATGTTAAAAGTCATGTTTTTCCTCTTTGTAATCATATTCTTACAAATGAGCGTACCTGACACATCTCTCTCTTCATAGATAAGATACCACCATTCTAGCTAGCTTGTGTGCTTTACATTTTACAGACTTTTGTAATTTAGACAATCATTAATAGAATCTGATTTTTATTGTATTAATGTGTTCCTTGCAATATCTTTGTGTATTTCCTTGTAATATCTCTATTATATCTCTTCCTTCATCTCATTCTAAATAATATATGGATCATCAATCCAATTGTACATACCCCAACACCATCAATAAACAACATAGTTGATCTTACTTTAGTCTATCTTAACAAAATGTCTTATTTGATCAAATATATAGACATCCTGAGATGGGTTTACATCAACAAAACATAAATAGTATCCCGTGTTAAAAAAAACCGAGGGATAAATATATTATAATTGTCCATCAGACACACATAAAGGTATTCAACCATAAGAAAAACATGTCAAATAATAAAGTTTTTTAACAAAACTTTCATTTGAAACTTAGTTGGATAAAAGAACAATTTGAACCTCAGTTAACCACTCCAATGGATCAATAAGAGTAAATTTGAGAATCATACTATTGTCAAGTCGAAGAGATATATCTATAGGAATTATACAAGAAATTATTGAAATTCTACCATGACCAATCGTCATTCCAAGCACACTCAAAATTGGTATTCATCATTGGGCGAAAAGTTTCTCCCTCATTCCTATTCTACAAAGACATGTAAGAATTTCTACCACCATTCCAAGGATGTGAATTCCTAGAAACATTCCTTCAATCTCTATGATGAGGATGTCAATATGGAAAAGGACTATGTTATTTCTAAACAAAAGTTGCAAGATCATCTTATTTCTCAACCAAATATTTACAAAAACCTTTAACATTAATAATAATGCCATTTGCAATAACAGTTTCAAAATACAATGTATTAAAATCAATTAAATATTCATCCAATTCATCGAAATCATCAACAATCAATTACTCTTCCTACAACCAAGTTAAATTATATCCATCTACAACAAACAATGCCACAATAAATGTAGATCCAATTATACTTGTGGATGAACCCCAATCCGATTGAATACCTTATCTATGTGGTTCAATCTCAATAATAACTGGAACAATAATAACATGTCTATTGTGTGAGACAATTGGCTTAGGTTGATGGAAAATTGGTATGTATTGTTGGTTTTCATTGATGTCAACCATCGGAGAGTGATATTGTAGATTGATCTCAACCATTAGTGATTGATTTCAACCCTTGGATAAATTTCGGTAGTGAATTCCAGTAGCACAAAGGTTTGGGTAATGGACCCAAGGTTGTTTCATGTATAATGGTATGAGTTTTAATATATTTTAAGGTAAGACCATTCTAGATGGATATTACATGCCATTCCATTCCTAGTGGTATGTGAAAAGTTACATAACTCCTCACGGTTAGAGAGTTATGGCCATGAGAAGTTTGACAACCCAGGTTTGGGTAATGGACCCAAGTTTGTTTGATGGATAGTGGTATGCATTTTGATATATTTGAAGGTAAGAATATTCGACATGGATAGTACATGTCATGCCATTTCCATTTTTATGTGGAATGTCACATAAATTCTCACGGTTAGAGAGTTATGGCCATGTGAAGTTGGAGAACCCTCATGAGTCATCCAAAAGCCCCAAAAGGTCAAAGTAGTCAAAGCGGTTTAAGAGATTTTAGAAGGTAAATAATAAAGTGAAGTGATGAGTGTACTATATGTAAAAGTGAATACAAAATAAATTTAAATAATAAAGTTCATGGATAAATTACTAATTTGACAAGTGGTTAGAAGTGGGTTAACCCTAAAATAAGGAAAGTGGGTTAAGATGGTTAAAAGGTAACCCCTTGAGGAAGCTACATGAAAGTGTAAATAAGAGGCAAGGCTCTCTCATTTTAAACACACTTGAGCATATTGAATATCTATAGGTGAATGAGGTAACCAAAGGATATCTAAGCGAAATTTTAGAGGGAATTTGAAGTAAAGAAGGCCGAAATTCAAGGGAGGATAAATTATTTTGATGATGCTTTCTAAGGTATGTTATTTACAGGTCATATCACCATTTTCACAATAAATTGTTTTCTAGAATGATCTAGACTGTGAAATTGGGAGGCCATTGAGAAAACATATACAAGTAGTTGTGGTACAAATTTCATCTTGTGGGTCATTGTATTCTTGGAGTTACACTCTGTGGAAAATAGGGTTTGTGGCTAGTCCTGAAACTAGTCTAAAACAAATGTTTTGGGTAAAAACTTCATAAATTATTCATAACAGATCCAAATTTAGTAATACCAAATGTGTTGGTTAGAATACAGTCTGTAGTATTATATGTACAATTTTCATATCCATACAAAAAACATTTTTTGCGGGGCACGCTCTACAAGTTCACTCTCTAGAATAAGCCATAATTCAACAAGGTATGCCTTTTTTGCTATAAATCCTTTTCTGAGAGGTTCCAAGTAGTGAAATCTGGAGGAATTGCATAAAAAACACTGAAGAAAATTGTGTACTATTTTATATCTTTATTCATTACAGGTACATAGTTATGATTATTTCAAGTTAGGGTTGTTGACTCATCCAAAAATAGTTATGTGAGACTAAAGTAAAGTTTGATGAAAATGATAGTCTCTTGTTGTTAAAGTTAAGGAAGCTTTGCAGGTATGTGATCATATACACCAGGTCTATTACATAGTTACAAATCAGATTTGAATGATGAAATTGATGAGGTCTTTTGGTTGAGTTACATGTTGGGTACATGGTTGAGACAAGTAGTTGATGAGTTGGAACATACATGAGGTGTATAGTTGACGATGTTGGTACATCTTGATGAGTCAAAGTTGATGAGTAGTTTATACACGATTGATACATACTTGATACATGGTTGGAGGCACTTGTTAGTAGTATTGCTGACACAAGGTTTATGATACATGTATTGGTATATTATTAGAAGAACATATTGATCTTGGTGATGATTATGAGTTGTTTTGTTATTCTTGGTTGATGCACATATTTGAGATTTTTCTTGGTCATTGATCTTGATAAGTAGATCTGATTTGGTTGATAAGATTGATGAGACAATTTTTTGTGATAGTTTTTTTAGATAGGTTATTGTGACATGTTATTTGTATAGGTTTGGTGCATGGTTGATGCACTTGTTCATGGTACAGGTTGAGGTACAGGTTGGTGCATGGTTGATGCACTTTTTTATGGAACACGATGATTACAGGTTGAGGTATAGGTTGGTGCATGGTTGATGCACTTGTTTATGGTACATGATGATTACATGTTAATTGGTACATGTTGGTGCATGGATGATGCACTTGTTTATGGTACAGGTTGATTACAAGTTGATTGGTATAGTTTTATAGTGGTATATCTCATAGTGATAGTGTGACAGTGGTTCCATCATTCTACTTCTAGGTCAGGGCAGTTGGATGGGGCAAGGATAGGTGTTTGTATCCACTTTCCATTTGTATCCAAAGAGCATAGGGGGTTGTAGCCTCCTTCTGGTTGTAGCCAGAGAATAGGGGAGTTGGAGCTTCCCTTAGGTTGTAGCCTGGTAAACTAGGGAGTTGGAGCCTCCTTCCAGTTGCAGCTGGAAAACAAAGGAAGTTGGTGCTTCCAATGAATGTGATTCTTAAAGACATATAAGAAAATACATTATGTGGTTTTCTCCATCTTTGAGTTTCCATGTAAAACACTGGTGTACTGTGTATGTGTGTGATTTATCATTTCTTCATTATTTATTTACTCTACAACTATTGGATGATAATGCTACATTGATGTAACACTTTCATTTTATGGTGAAAAAGGATTAAAATGCTCTATTACTAATTCACCCCCCTCTTAGTAATCCAACACATTGTTCCCAAGTCCACCTCCAATATAACCTATCTGACTCAACAATCAAGGACCAACACCTATTGTATAATTCTCAAACTAGGTAGAGACAATAGTATTGGCCAATAAGGCATGAGAATATGGAAATCCATCAATTCCATCCTTCTTTCAACTAGAAAGGATATAATAAATAACATTATATACACCATCATAACTAGTAGGAAAAGAAGTAGTTTGAGACACACCATCAATTCTAAACATTAGACTTCTCCAAAATAATGTACAATTTATTAAATTCATTATCAAGACCATTTTTGCAATCTTACAATCCCTAAATAGTGCCATATTTATTATCCATATGAAACAATAACATAGCATAATCTTTCTTTATATCTTTATATTTACCAAACAAATGAAAATTATGTACTTGAGTGGTAACATCTTCATCATGGAGCTCATAAACAAATTCCTACAAAAATGAATACTTATTCTTGTTAAAGACTATGCAATGAGACACAAAACAAGAAGATGGTGCAAAATTATTAAGCCATTCTCAATTTGATATTCATACCAAATACACATATATATATTAGATGGTTGTAACTACCTCTAGATATAGATGATCTCTCATATTAAGACCTGATCATGGGATAAGTATAACACCTCATCAAGAGATAAGGATAATAAATCATACAGAGTTGACCTAAGACTTTTTTATTGTATAAGGACACATAGCATAACAGCCCCCCCACATTCATAAGTCCAAATAATGATACAATCAAGGGAACATGTGTTAGAGCATAAACTAGTATGACCTCAAATATTAAATCTAAAACTCTTTATCTAAGACTTTATGAAGATGTGCCTAAAAAACTACCAAATATGGATGTTGAAAACTCATATAATTTGGAAAAATTCCCTATTTAAATGTGTAAGCCAGAAATCCTATAAGTTGTTCACTAATGTTATCTACAATATATCAAGAGAGTGGATCATTATAAGTGAATCAAGTCCAATTATAACACATCCCTAAAAATTCATCATAACCCAATCAAATGCCAAGAAACAATGTAGATTCATTTAGCTATCCTCTGCTAGATCTAATGATCATCCAAGTGATCAAAATGTCCACAAAACTACTCTAAAAAATGACCTAGAAATAGTTTCATTCAACATACCAATGTACTTCCCCACTTAAGGTGCAAGACAATTCCATTTTCTCTTTATCATTATACTCTTCCACTTATGGTGAAAGAACGGGAGCTTCACCTTATTGACCAATATCTTATCACGTTCATTCATATGGGGGTGTGGTTAAATTATTAAAAGTAATGTCAATATATTGTAGGTACTAGGGGGAAGATGTGGGGTATCAAGGGGTTTATAAGTATTGGAGGGTATAAAAAGGGGTATATACTAAAATTATGGGATTTTTATTATTTGAAACATGTATTTCGAAGGAGGGTTAAAAAAATGGATTTTGGGAGGCATTGATAAATATATAGTGAAATTAGGAGCATTCCTCAATATTCCACAAGAACACATGCTATGTCAAATTTCACTAAGTGAATACCCCATGGGTTCAAGAGAGTACTGATTTCACTTATTTAATGTACTTCTCCCACCTAAAGGTGCAAGAGAGTACCATTTTGGAGCCATGGACTCAATTTTGAATCCTTAGAATTAGGCTCCAGTGATTCACAATATGTTGTTTGTAACAATTGATTGAAGACATTGAAATACATATTCTTTTGTAACTTATCCATTCAAATATTTCTTTAGCCATGTCTAAAATTGAGGTAACACTTATACAAAATATTGTGTTCTACATAACAGTGGCAAGAGCTCAACCAGACATAATGATTTTTTTGTTTCTTAACCTTCTTATTATGTTGGCATTTGTTTGAAATGTGATTTTTATTCCCACAATTAAGACAAGGATGGAGAACAAAGTAATTTTTCTTCATATGGCCAACTCAAAGAGTTTTCTATAGCTCATCAAGAATTTCATAAGAAAACTTATAATCAACTTTATCAACAAAATCATTAACTTCTAGAACATTTGAGTCTTTCCCTTTCAATTATTTGGCAAGAAATATTGAACATTTGAGTATTTCCCTTTCATATTCCTAAACCGTTTATATTCCTATTGAATGTTAACTCTTCCTAAGGTTTAATATAATTATGTATACTGGATCGATTACAGCATTGCATGTCAATTGTTGTACTGTGTTCTGTCTCATATAATTCTATATAGTGGATTGATTACAACATTGCTTGTCAATTGTTGTACTTTTTTCCATCTGTTGAACTTCAATTTGAGGAATATAAATTTCAAATAAAGGATTATATTAAAGAAGAACCGATTCAAAATAACTTTTATAGTATCTTGATTCATTATTGTTCTTAAGTCATGATTAAAGAGTTTGGCTTAAGTTTGTAGCATGTCTACCTATGTATGTATGCATGACTCACAAACATGTAAGAACATTTTTCAAAGTTCCTTTGTGCATTATGAATAAAGTGAATTTAGTTATATCAATAAATGTTTCATAAAGGAAAACATTTCCTTGATTCTATCCATAAACTATGCCACATTTTCTTGCACTTGTTTGCTTTTATTTCACACATGTTTGTACTTGTATTGATTTTGTGTATTTTTTTTTAAATTAGGGTGTCATGTACTACTTGTCATGCACCATAAATTGGTATTGTACAATAACTTGACTTTTGTAAAACTCTCTTGAATACTACAATGAAAAACAATCACCTCTTTATTCAATTTCATCCAGGTCTTTATGACAAATTTCCCAGTTAAGTTTTTAATTTAAAAGCACATTATTAGATTTTAAATGGTTTCTTTCAACTCCACTTTTTGAGCTCTTAAAATATGGACACAAATTTCTCAATTCATTGAATAAAAAATATATGGACCCAATGTGAATTGAGAATTTACAATTTGTTTTCACCAAATGAATTAAATGCAATTGTGTCAAATATTTGGAAATGTCACATAATCATTGATGTGATGATTTTGAAGATGATTCTTTAAACATTGTATTGTCTTTCTTGTTGACCTTTCAAGGATTCCATGTAAATATGAATGATGAATTTGATTCAATGATAAGTTATAAGTGTGAATTAAATGTGTCAAAACAAGATACAAAACATCATCAAACATCATTCACCATCACACAATCACAAAGTGTTCCTTATACCCCCTTATTTGATTTCAGGGCTACTCTAGTGGTAAAACCCCCCTATGGACTACACTAGGGTTCAACATGTAGGCATATCTAACCATATAAAAGTCTCCTACTTTTCTAACTACCCCGAACATACCCCAAATTCATATATGAAAGAAAAAGTGAAAAGATCAGGTAACTTTACCTTTTACTCCTTGTCCAGTGTTGATCCTCTCGTGCTTGATAGCTTCGGTGACTGCAACCGTCCTCACAAGGTTGACGTGCATTCAAAAATAGATAAAGAGGAAACTACAAACATGCATCTCATATATAAATCATGGGTTAGATGTTATAATAAAGCATAAATAAAATGCAAGCACTAGACACATCGTATTTCGGGACAAAAAAGGTATTCCTTTTATTGATATCATAATGTTTACTTACAACAAGGTTGGTGACTGCCCCACAAACCTGGTCTGGACTCCTCTTCACCAAGATCCAACTGTGCTTCCACGCATCTTTCTCCTCTCAACCTCTCTCTAGGGAAATGGAATAGGTTTATGATGGAGGCAAAAGGCAAAAATGGGAAATTCTGATGAAAATTTCACAAGGTGGTTGCAATTTCTTGGGGCAAGGAGGGGATGTGAAACATGCAGAGTTTCACTGTTCTTATGCTTGTATATGGAATGAGATCCCAGCACCTCCTTTTATATGAAAAAAGGATGGTTATTCGGTTGGGTGACGGGCTATAGGTGGTGTGACAGTTGGGAAACTACCCAATATCCCGTAATCTCAATGAATTCCTTGCAACTTTTGAGAGTATATGCGGGCTGTAATGGTGAAGCAAGCATATGCACATGGGATGTAGTGCTACTGAAAGTGTACATACAAGGGAAGTAGTGGTGCAGAACATGTACATATTCAAAAAGAGTGTTTTTAAAAAGAGCAACTCAGTGATGGCTTGGCAAAAATGGCAAGTAATAGGGCTTGATGCCAAGTATGCATGTGTATAGAAATTTAAGGTTATAACAGATTCCCCCTAATGTGTGAGTTCAGAAGAGAATTTGATGGCTGAAATACATTACAAATATTCACCAATGTACGAAACGAGTGAGCCCGGGACCAGAGTTCGGGAGGTGCCATCTGCAAAAATAACAATTGCCTCTCTGAGACGAGAATACCCATGCTCGAGATGAAATAAATCATGGATGTCAATCAAATACACTACATATCCAGGTCATATAACTATATAAAGTGTATCTGCGAGTAATACATAATGGATCTACATATCAAAATCAAATATATACAAGTATAGTATCCATCTTCAAGAAGCCAACAACCCCTGATGGTTGGAGATGAGGCCTTCAGAGCTTGAGAAACAACTTCAAGATATTCAAAACTCAGGTAGGAGTGTAATGTGAGTGTACGAATTCACTACCCAGAGGTATTCTATGGATCGTTGGGAAAATACAAGAGGATCTCGATGATCAAGCAAAGAACTTCATTGATTTTGAACAAGGACTTGATTGGACTTTTGGGACGGTTGGGCATGAGCTCAGAAGAAAAACTGCAGAAAGGGAAACTTAGGTTGGGTAAAAATTCCCTTGGAAAATAGCACGACATATGATCAGACTCAGGCAGCATGACATTGACATAAGTCTATGATGCAGGAGGCAACACAAACTCTCCATGTGTTTGGAAGAATAACCAAATGGAGGAGGACACAACTCTACGTAGCGAGACAAACTTCCTAAGGTCATATTAAATCCCAAATATTGACTAACAAACAGAAGGATGTGATTTGTCCAAGGGTGACTCATTGTGCTACCATAAAAAGAAAATATATTTCTCGTCCTCTTTTTGGGGTTTTAATTTTTTTTTGTCTTTTTTCAATATTTTTAAAGATCTTGAGAAAGAATAAAAGAATCCTACATTACAAAGGAGGAATGAGTGTCACAAGCATACTATTTCCAAGCACAAGGAACACACTAATGCTCAAAGAAAGGATACATGTGCAGGAGAATGACACTTAGGAAAATTCCTCCATGGGTCAAGGTGTCAAGACGCAGAGGCAAAGTGATACAAGGCTTGCGTATAAGCCATGCTTCAAAGGTTCAGTTGAGAGCAACATGGAGCTGGAATTAGGCCAAAGACGCAGGAATGAAAATGTGATTAATAAGACACAATGAAAACCCCCTTCACTATAATTTTAATGAGCCTAGAGAAGGTAAGCTCGATAGTTTGTTCACGTTTAGAGAGTCTGAAAAAGCATAAAAGAAGACTCCAATGGGGTACTTTTTTTGAAGGTAGTCTAGTCAGTTTGCAAAAGGGGTAAACTTGCACCGAAAATACATCCATTCAAAACCATTTTAACAAGTGTGACAAAGACAAGATCACTCAGCAATATTTTCAATTTTAAGGAGTTTGAAAATAACTTAACTATGGACTGAAAGATTTTTTCTAGATTTAGTCTCCTCAACCGAAAAAAGTATAAAATCTACTTAGGAGAACTCTCCCGATGAGACGAATCTCCCGAGGTGTACCTTTTTCCTCCTTAATCTACAGGCCGAAAAAAGGGGTAAACTCATGCCGGTAGATGTTTTTCTGGACCAATTTAATGAGTGTTAAAGGACAAGGTCACTCGGTGATATTTTCAATTTTAAGGAGTTTAAAAAGAGCTTAACTATGGGCTCCGTAGGGGATGTTCTTCTGGACAAGTTTAACGAGTGTGAAAGAACAAGGTCACTCAACAATATTTTCAATTTTATTGAGTTTGAAAAGAGCTTAACTATGGACTCCCTAGGGGTTCCTTTTTCGTAAATTTAGTTCCTCAGGCCCGAAAAGGGGTTAAACTTATACCTGTGAATACTCTTCTAGTGAACCAAAGTTCCTAGAGTATACCTTTGTTCGTAAAATTGACCATTCATACCGAAAAAGGGGTAAACTACCACCAGAGAGATGTGCCTTCAAGTTTTAGTTTGGCAAGCGTGAAGGACAACAATATCACTCGACAATCTTTTCATGTTTAGAGAGTCTGAAGAGGGATTAAAGTAGACTCAGTTTTTTGGAGTCTCAAGGGTGAGGCTAAGAGTGATGACACATCATATGTATGACACTCGATCTCATAATTAGGATAGGACTAACAAGGACTCCCAAGCCTACAATCATTAACGATGACATGGGTGCCAAAATTCAATAAGGATCTAACTAGGGAATCCATGTAGAGGTAGGCTCTACCACTAAATTATGATACTTCTAGAACATAAATGATGGTTTTGTGTCACATTTTCGTGGGATTGATCCTATGGAAAAGAGAAAAAGAAAACGAGATGTAGAAAGAGGAGATGGAATCCTAACTTATATGAAAAAAGTTGGAAAAAATGAGTTTCCAAAGGACCTTTAAAAGTGACCCATCTACCAAATTTTTTTCCAAACCAAAAGTGAAGTTCATCGTAACATCCAATAAGAAACTCAAGAACTGAGATAAATGATTTTCAAGGCAGAAAAAATGAAAAAAGGGTCTGGAAAAGTGGCAAAAAAGGCCAAAAAAGTCTATAAATAGAAGATGATAGCTCATTTTCACCATTGCAAATCGAGAATTAACCAATCAGTTGAAAATACCCCTTTGCTAAAATAGTTGATTTCAGGAGCTTTAGAGGATGCAATGAACTTCTTCTCAGACGAAGTAAGTACAAAATCACCCCTCTTGCATTTCCATACCTTGTTCATGCATTTATTTTAGTTTTTTTCGGGGCATGCCCTCTTAAAAAAGGGTGGGTCTATGTGTACGCGGGTTGTCCTCAGACATCCCACAGGAAGAAAACAATCTTCCCACGTTCATATGTGATTGTTTCCAAGACAACCTGCGTACACCCTCAATAACATAGAAAAAGTGAAAATGTAAGAGCTAACTCTCCCTTTGAAATTCTCATGTGACAGGATATATGTCCACTAGAGAGAGAGGGAGCATGAGGATATTGATATCTTGGTCAATGAGGACCCTACTTCTATGGCCGCATTGAAACAATGCGTGTTATGGAAGTTATTTTGGTGTCCATTCATGAGGGCACAACTAAGGCTGCTGAATGCCTTAGTGGATTATTGGCACCTTGACACTGACACATTTATTCTTAAGGGGAAGTTGCTAACTCCAATGACTGAGAACATATACTTTATGAATAACCTCTCAAGGAAAGGGGAACCAGTCAAATTGCATTCATTTCCCCCTAGGTCCCACAACATTGTCGAGCTAATCAAAATGCATTCTGAGGCCAGCACTGAGAAAGTAGGTTCTCAGGTGCCAATCCACAAGATTACCAACCTATCACTGAAGGTGATAGTTCTTCTTATTGGGAAGATCACTAGATCCTCAGCCTTACATTAGGCCTGTCGGGCGCACATGTATTGTATCGTGCAGTGCCTAAATGCATGAATATTCGACTGGATCACAACCATGATTGACTACATGAAGAGGAAACTCACATATTTCTAAGGGTGGAGTAACAAAAACTTCAGGTTTGGTACCATTTTATGTTCATTCTTATTTGAGAGGGTACCTAGACTTAGTCCACAAGAGATAGTG
>ML822907.1:24839-42066 GCA_009831015.1 Picea engelmannii
TGAATGATATTTGCACCATTGTGGTCATCTTGGAAAAACAAAATGCAATTAAATTTTTTCTCAAAAATATTAAATTATGAGTAAGTTATACTTCCTGGAAGTTTCCAAAATTAGGTATGTGCCCATTTTTTTGGAAACAAATGAAAATCAACAACATCAAACAATAAATTTTACTAAAACCACTTACAAACTTGTGAAGAGAACTCAAAAATACATAATTTTCAATGAATGACATAAAAACAGACTTCATATGCAAAAGTTGGCATAGTTTTAAACACTAGCTTCAAAAACAAATTGCAATCCCCATAGACCAATTTGAAAAACTCATATCTAAAGGGAAAAATGCCAATTTTAATGAAATTATATGTTATTTTATCTAATTGGACCTCTTTGGATGCAATGGTAGCTTTCAAATATGCAAATAATTATAATTGTCAGAGATATAAATTTGCAACTAATACCTCCAATCGGGCAAGTTGAAATGCTCAAATCTAGAGCATATTGTAGCCAAATTGCTCGAAATGAAAGTTAATATTGGGCAAATTGATTGCTTTGGATGTAATGGAACCACCATAATTGGTAAAATATGCTTATTTTTTTGTGGAAATAATCATGCTCTCAAGATCAATATCAAAGGCCATGTTTATTCCTTGCGCAACCAATGCTCAAATGCCTTGAAGTATTTTAGCAACAATATTAAACATCTAAGGATGATAGTCTAATATACAAATAGACTAAACTCATATCACAACACATAAAATATCAACACTAAATGTACAATGGTAAAATCCCTACATTGTGTAGAGGAAACATTCACTCTCCCTTTAGTTTTATTCTAGTGTCAACAATCCAAGAGTGAGTGTGTCACAATATATAGAAAGTACATAGGAGGGGCTCCATTATATAGGACAATTTGCACAACAAACCTCTAATAACAAATATACTAACTTAACGAGAAAAATGACCTCAAAACGAGAACTCTGGTGCAAAAAACTCGTATTTTCGTGTCAAAAACACCAAAGTCAACCCCCATTTCAAAAATTGGTGCGACCGATAGCACCCATTTTTTGCAGGGTGGTTAAAATTGTGACTTGCTTGAAATCATTTCCTTGACAACCAATACCATTGCAAAACATTGACCCTCAAATAAAAAAGTGATGCTACCGGTAGCACCCTTCTTATTTTTGGAGTTAAAATTGTGACTTAACTGAAACAGTCGCCCCGATCACTGGTACTGTCACGAACAAAGAACTTCAAATTATTTTGCAAATCGAAAAGTAATATTTTATTTATTAATCAATTTTATTTTATTTTCCAAATTTACATTAAAAAAAATAAATTGAATAGGGGCGACAGGTGCGGGGGGAGTCATCACAGACTCTGATGGACAAAACATCTTGGATTACTCTTGGGGGCTTGGAAACACCACCAATAATAAAGAAGAAAGCCTAGCAGTTTACATGGGGATACAAATTGCAAGATCCAAAAAACTTCATGAACTAATTGTTCTTGGAGACTCTAAACTAATTATTAAGGATCTTCTTCGTACTAACAAATCCACAAATCAAGTTCTCAACAGTCTCCATTCTTGGATAAAAACCTTGAAATCTCAATTCAACAAGATCCAATTCTTTCATATTCTTCTCTCCCAAAACCAGACAACTAACCAACTAGCAAAATCAACAAAAAACAAGGAACAAAACCAACTCTTCATTAACCAAATTGAATCTCATGTGTGGCTCCCTTAAGAACTTCCAAATGTGGTGATTTCCCCATATTCGCCCAGGTCTTTCTCCTTGTAGCAGCTCCACTACAAGGATATGTTGGGCACCTCCCCTTCTTCCCTATACCTTGCTTTATATCATAAAACAAGGTAAAGGGAGGAGGGGGCGATTCCCAACATCACCCTCCCCCCTTTCCATCTCATGCCATGAGGTGGAACCTAATGACTTGTAGGGAAACATTTAAGGATCTATAATTATCTTAAACTGTAAAGACCTTGGTGAATCTTAATAAATCTTAAAATTCCAACTATAAAATGTTTGACAATATTTTTCTAAAAATATTAAAATTTCTAAGGATTCTATATAGTTTCTAGAAAATTTTGATGATTTTTAGAGAAAATACTTTTATGTTATACAATTTGGGCAAATAAAATGGAACTTGACAAATAGTTTTTTGAAAAGAAACATGGAAAATTAGCCCATGGGAAAAATTTAGCCCCTAAAATTTTCCATGCTAATGAGATAGGCCCTTCACATAAGTCAAAAGTTTGTATATAATCTAAATATCTTATCCTTTTGGAAAACAATATAAGAATCCCAAAGGAGTATGTACATATCTATCCCAACACTAAGTTAATCACTATAAGCCTTAAACTCAACCATATATGAAAATCATGAGGATGAGGATAGTGAATTGAATATGGTTACCATTTATCATTTCTACATGTATTCTCTCTCAGAGTTGATTATCATTAAACTATTTTTTTTTTCTTAAAAGGGTATATTTCATAAAGACTTGGAAATTGTTGCATTTTGTACTTTTAAAGGTTATTTTTTGAGAGTCAATTAAAGTTGGATGAGTAAACCTAATAAAAACCATTGATCCTACTCATGATAAATTTTGTTGAAGCCAAACTTCGTATACCCAAGGAATGGAAGTTATCCCCGACAATGATGCCAAAATTTCACTGCTCAAACTCTCACCAAGGGAAAGTCCCACCCTATTAGGGACAACTTGGGGAAACAGATAGGTAAGCCATCCATTGTCGTCTCAGTGGCCTTCTTCTACACTTCTATACTAGGGTTTCTAACCTAAGGAAGGATTTCCCATGGATCAAACCACATCCTTGTTGATGCTTGAATTCGTCAGGACCGAAACGACAACCTCACGAGGATATGAATCCTCTTGCATTTTTATAGAGGTGGTACTCCTCTTTGGATTATGGTATTCTTTAATAAATTTAGATCTAGAAATAATATAGGAACTTAATATGGTCCAATCTTTATGCTCAAAGAAATATAAAAAATGCTAAAAGATAAAAGATTTATTTTAAGAGAATTCATGAGAAATGACCAGGAACCTCACACATCACACATTGCACACAATTTCCTCACATCCATCATAGTTAGAATAAATATTTCTGATCACACATAAAAATAAAACAAGATGGTCCAGACGCATAAGAGAACTTTCATAGAGTAAATACTTTCATAGCTCAAAAGAAGATTATGATGGATCAATTTCAAATACTTTATACTTAGAGCTCAGAGTTATAAAATACAGTGAAAATTGATCCTGAATTAGTTCTCTTGGGATTTCTAAAAAATAATAGAGTCTGTTACAATGCTTTGAAATTTAAAAGGCATTTGTCTAGAGGACTGGGATTAGGGATCCCTCAAACCATAAAAGTAAACATGTGCAAGGAAATAAATTATAGAAGGAAGAAGGTGGGCGGATGCAGAACGATAAGATATGGAAAGAAGACAAAGATAAAGTTATCACATTTCGGTTATATACCTTTCTACTCAAAGAAGAAGAATATCTTGATGAAAACTTATAAAGAAAGCAGAATGTGATCAACATGGACTTACTATGATGGTATCTCACGCTCTTCATTTGCTTTTTGTTGTTCTTTTATTCTCCTCGTTGACGGTTTCCGGAACCGTCTCAACTGTCATTTCTTGGCCTTCTCCAGTTAACTTATCAATTTATCTTTTAAACCAATATTCAATATAATTTTTCATGAGCGCAACATTTATCTCATGTCTAATTTTGATAGTAAATAATTCTCCTTCTAAATTTCTTAGATCATGAGAAATGCCATGGATTGATTCTTCAATGTATTGATTTTTTTTTTAGTAATCAATAATCCAATTATCAATTTATTCTTCACCATACTCAATTACACTTTTGAATTTTTAGGCCAATAATCCTTTCAGTAATTCCACGTGTTCATCAAACTATTGTTTGTTCATAAACAATGAATTAAAGATTAATTTGGGATCTTGAACTTCGCCAGTGCTACTTGCTAAGTCTATTTATGTAATCCTTTTGAATAATTATTCTCTCTTTTTTATGACTTCATTGCAAGTTTGAACAATATCTCTTAGATTTTTAATCTTTTCTATCGAGCAAGCTTTCAACTATTTAATTTGAGTGGGAGAAGGTAAATCTTTTTCTCTCCTCTTTTCCTCTGTCATATTTGAAAATTTTATTCCAAATGGTATGACCACATCTGTATAAAACCCTTCTTTATTTTGAAATTAAGCTTGAATATATTCATGGAACGCATGCACTCTCGAACCAAAATAAACAATATTTTTAGAGACTTCCAAGCCTCTATAACGCCTGATACCAAAGGGTAACAGGGTCCGCTTCACATTTTACCCTCTTGCTGATAGTCAAATTTGAGAATTGGTAACATTGTGCAATAACAAATATCAAATATGAAGCCATACAGAATTTCCTATCCTTTTTGTAATGCGATAATTGGGAAGCAATTTCGATGGAAATGAGCTTACCCCAATCAAAAATAGCTTTCTCTTGGACTGTGAAATACAAGACATATAGAACCATCCGAGATATGTAAGTAGTATTATCCTGACTTGTTATTTTGGTGAATAACCATGCATTTTATCGATAATGGTTCTTCAAAGAGTCAACCTAAATTCTAGTTATGTCCACCGGTATGGACGTAGGATTCTCCAAGTAATCTGGCAAGAGGTTGAGCCCATTTTTATATTTCTTCAAAAATTCTCTGCAATCTTCACCTTTGGAGGTGAGAGTGGGCTCTAGAAGCTTTAAAATTTAACAGAAAACTTGAGGCGACAAAGAAATTGGGGAATGTCCCTAGAGTTGTATAGCCCTTTGATTTGGTATGTATTTGTAAACATACCTTGCAACAATTTCTTTACATTCGAAAACCTTTGGAACACAACCAACAAGAGAAATCCCAGATTTCCAAATCACATTCTCATTTCTTTGAGCAGTAGGAGGGGATGAATAATAGCATTATGCTCTTGAACACTGGAAATTTTGATCTCTGCGGCCAAAAATATTCAAAGTATCACCACATAACTGTTGTCGAGCTGATGATGCCATTAAGTTGATAAAACTATTTCTTCGGCTAAATGATATTTACAAATGAACGTTTTCAAGAGATAATGATAATTTAATCCCCTCACAAATGAGAATTAAATGAATATTTAATGAGTATTTCTCAAGACATTCGCCATTAATAACAACCTTTTCGAAGTGTGCAAAACATTTTTTAGCATTTAAATAAGACTTATTGCACATTGGGAAAAACAATGTAATGACAGGGACGAAGATGAGAGAAGATCAATATGAAATTTTTCGTGAACCCGCAAACCTGTGGTTGGATAAGCAATCCAAAGAAACTAAGTATAGAAGGTTATCGGTTAGAATCATGAATATCAAAAGAATGGGACATTTTGGAACCCGACATCCACGATGAGAATAAAAGTTAAGTGATGTTCGAAATGTAGAACACGGAAGTTGAAGTGCAATGTGAAGGCTATAGAAAGGGAAGACAAATATTTGAATCTACGTACCCATGAATTAAAGAAAAGTCTAAGTGTTAAGGTGGACTTATGCATAAGTGAATGAACGAGAATGAAAGTGTGACATTACGTGGGTCCGAAGGTCCGCAAACATGAAAATGGCTAAGTATAGTAACCAAGAAAGGGAAAAAGAATGGATAAATAGGAAATGGAAAAAAAAGGGAAAATATAGAAGGGGGGAAAGAAAGGGTGTAAAGTGGTGGGAAAATAGAACAAGGGAGGGGAAAATGAAAAGCACAAAAGTGTTTCAACAACTGGATCCAACTATGGGATGATAACCCCCCGCGGGTTGCCAAGAATCCAAAATCTTCATGACCAGATAATTTATCCTTTGGGTTATGGAGTCATCTTCAAAATGAATTCTTGTAATTCTTCTTATTTCATGGAGTTACGTTCAATTTTGACTGCCTTATTGTGCAACATTGAACAAAAATATGTACATACATGATCTACCTACCCTAACTTACTTGAAATAAAGGGGCACCTTAGGTGTAGGCAAATTTCCAATGGAGCCATTCAAGCATTGATCTGATTTGTGGAATGAACTCCATCACTATGGAACACACTAAAACTTTTACCATTGATTCAGGGGCACTCTCAATATGTATTGGAGAAATATTGAATAAGGTGTGTCGAGGATTTGATTGTGTTGCTTCTCCAAGAATACTCTGGAACCATAATTCAATGAAATCAATTCTTGGTTGCTCAAAAATATTATTTCCTTTGATTGGATGGAGAGTTTCCAATCATAACATTCTTTCTTTATCACCGTTCACGTCCAAGATTATTGATTCATCAACAATGTCTTGAAAATACGTTTCCTTCATGTAATGGCCATCTTGTTCATTATTTTTCTCAAGATTCATTTCTTCCATTAATTTTTCTTGCTGCCAAGGCTCATGATACTTTTCATCATCTATTACAATGCTGAAATCTTCCTCTGTATTTGGTGGAGGATCCTCCATTTCATTCTCAAATTTGTTGCTTGAAATATCTTCATATGGAGTATATTGGAGGATGAAATTTTCTTCTTGTAATTTGGAAATTTCATATTCTTCTTCAACAACATGACTTGACTTAGAAATTTCATCCACTCTTTGATTATATTCTTGTTCAAAATTGGTCACTTCATTATCTTTATTCCATATGGGAGAGGATGGGTGGGCAATAACATTTAAAAAGTCATCAAAAACATATGAATGCACTTTTGGGATGAAATTTTCTGCAAATGAATCTTCTAACACATCTCAGTTGGTAATGGAGTTAGGAATTAATGAACTATACCATTCGAGAGCATTCCCTTGTATACTTTGTACGAATAATCTTCATATAACATTTTCTTCAGTGAGGTTTAAATCATAACATGTGCTTGTAAAATTAATCAAGTGTTTCTTTGCATCTTCTGAAGCATCCCCAAAGAATGTAGAAAAAAATTCAATAGAAATATCGAGCATTTGAAAGTCAACTTTTGGTATATTTAAAGGGGTTTTATGAAATTGCCTCCTTCTTTGGGTATTTCTCCATTTTATTGAGTCTTGTAAATCCATTGATGGGATTGATAAATAATTTAAAGGAGCATCATGACATGAATTAAATTCTTCATTATGAGTCTTTCTAATGGATTTTCCAGGGAGTTCATTCCCCTGAATCTTCGGTTCTTCTTGAGTATTTTTGAAATTACAAAAAAGTTGAAACATATTTCAATAATCGTTATAAATCCCTTTCATTTAAAACAAGAAACAATTTTCCTAAATCTTCTTTTCAAAACTTTGATCCATGGATATTTTTGGTTCTTCAATTATGATATGAAGCATGGCCTCAAATATCTTGAAAATAAATGTCTCCCCAGTGGAGTCACCAAAAATATTGACACTTGAATTTGTCATGACCGAAACGAAAACCTCATGAGGATATGAATCCTCTTACGTTTTTATAGAGGTGGTACTCCTCTTTGACTTATGGTATTCTTTAATAAATTTAGATCTAGAAATAATATAGGACCTTAAGATGGTCCTAAATTTATCTCAAATAAAGATAAAAAATGCTAAAAGATAAAATATTTATTTTAAGAGAATTCCTGAGAAAGGACCAGAAACCTCACACATCACACATTCACACAATTTCCTCACATCCATCATAGTGAAAATAAAGATTTCCGATCACACATAAAAATAAAAGAAAATGGTCCAGACACATAAGATAATTTTCATAAAGTAAATACTTGCATAGCTCAAAAGAAGATTATGATGGATCAATTTCAAATAATTTATACTCAGAGCTCAGAGTTATAAAATACAGTCAAAACTGATCCCTAATTAGGTCTCTTGGGATTTCTCAAAAATAATAGAGTATGTTACAATTCTTTGAAATTTAAAAGGCGTTTGTCCAGAGGACTAGGATTAGGGCTCCCACGGACCATAAAAGTAAACATGTAGAAGGAAATAAATTGTAGAATAAATAAGGTGGGAGGATGCACAACAATATGATTTGGAAAGAAGACAAAGAGAAAGTTATCAAATTTCGATTATACCTTTCTATTCAATAAAGAAGAATAATTGGGTGAAAATTGATTAAGAAAGAAGAATGTGATTATCATGGACTTACTATGATGTTATCTCTTGCTCTTCATTTTCTTTCTATTGTTCTTTTACTCTCCTCACTGACGGTTTTCAGAACTGTCCCAACTACCGTTTCTTGGCCTTCTTCAATTAACTTATCAATCTCTCTTTTAAACCAATCTTCAATATAATTTTTCATGTACGCAAAATTTATCTCATGTCTAATTTTGATATTAAATAGTTCTCTTTCTAAACTTATTAGATCATGAGAAATACCCTGGATTGATTCTTCAATGTCTTGATTTTTTATAAAGTAATCAATAATACAATTATCAATTTCTTCTTCACCATACTCAATTACACTATTGAATTTTTCAGCCGATGATCCTTCCAGTATTTCCACGTGTTCATCAAATTGTTTCTTTGTCGTAAACATTGAATTAAAGATTAATCTGGGATCTTGAACTTCGCTAGTGCTAGTTGATAATTCTATTTCTGTAATCCTTTTGAATAATTATTCTCTCTTTTTTACGACTTCACTGCAAGTTTGAACAATATCTCTTAGATTTTTAGTCTTTTCTATCCAGTAGGTTTCAACTATTTAATTTGAGTGGGCGAAGGAAAATATTATTCTCTCCTCTGTTCCTCTGTCATATTTGAATATTTTATTCCAAATGGGATGGAAACATCTGTATAAAGCCTTCTTCATTTTTAAATTTAGCTTGAAGATATTCATGGAATGCATGCACTCTTGAACCAAAATAAACAATATTTTTAGAGACTTCCAAGGCCTCCATAACATCTAATACCAAAAGGTAACATGGTCCTCTTCACATTTTACCCTCTTGATGATAGTCAAATTTGGGAATTGGTAACAATGTGTGATAACAAATATCAAATCTGAATCCATAAATAATTTCCTATCCTTTTTGTAATGCGATAACTAGTAAGCAATTTCGATGGAAATTAGCTTACCCCAATAAAAAATAGCTTTCTCTTGGACTGTAAAATACAAGACGTATAGAACCATCTGAGATATGCAAGAAGTATTCTCCTTTCTTGTTATTCTGGTGAATAACCATGTGATTTCTCAATAAGGGTTCTTTAAAGAGTCAACCTGAATTCTAGTTATGTCCACTAGTATGGATGCAGGGATTCTCCAAGTACTCTAGCAAGAGGTCGAGCCCATTATTATGTTTCTTAAAAAATTATCTACATTCTTCACCTTTGAAGGTGAGAGTGGGCTTTGGAAGCTTTAACATTTTACATAAAACTTGAGGCGAAAAAAAATTGGGGAATGTCCTTGGAGTTGTATAGCCCTTTGATTTGGTATGTATTTTTCAACACACCATGCAACAATTTATTTACAACAAAAAACCTTTGGAACACAACTAACAAGATAAATACCAGATGTCCAAATCACGTTCTTGTTTCTTTGAGTAGTAGGAGGGGAGGAATAATAACAATATTCTCTTGACCACTAGAAATTCTGATCTTTGCAGCAAAAAATATTCAGAGTATAACCACATAACTGTTGTCAAGTTGATGATGCCATTAAGCTGATAAAATTGTTTCTTCGATTGAATGATATTTACAAATGAACTTTTTCGAGAGATAATGATAATTTAATCCCCTCGCAAATGAGAATTAAATGAATATTTAATGAGTATTTCTCAAGCCATTCACCATTAATAACAAACTTTTCGAAGTCTGTAAAACAATTGTTAGCATTTAAATAACACTTATTGCGCATTGGGAAAAACAACGTAATGGAGAGGATGAAGATGAGAGAATATCAATATGAAATTTTCATGAACCCGTGAACCCGTAGTTGGATAAGTGATCCAAAGAAACTAAGTATAGAAGGTGGTCGGTCGAACTCACGAATATCAGAATAATGGGACATTTAGGAACCCGACATCCACGATGAGAATAAAATTTAAGTGATGGTCAAAATATAGAACGTAGAAGTTGAAGTACAATGTGAAGGCTACGGAAAATGAAGGAAAATATTTGAATCCAAGTAACCATGAATTAAAGAAAATTCTAAGTGTCGACGAAGACTTATGCATAGTTGAATGGATGAGAATGAAAGTGAAACAGTTTGTGGGTCCGAAGGTCCACGAATGTGAAAATGGCTAAGTGCAGTAACTAAGAAAGGGAAAAAGAAGGGATAAATAGGAAATGGGCAAAAAAGGGAAAATATAGAAGGGGGAAAGAAAGGCTGTAAAGAGGTGGGAAAATAGAACAAGAGAGGGGAAAACAAAAACCACTAAAGGGTTTCAACAACTGGATCCAACTGTGGGATGATAACCCCTCACGAGTTGTCAAGAATCTATAATCTTCATGACCAATTGTTTTTATCATTTGGGCTATGGAGTCATCTTCAAAATGAATTCTTGTAATTCTTCTTATTTCTTAGAGTTACCTTCAAGTTTGACTGCCTTATTGTGCAACATTGAAAAAAAATATGTACATACATGATCTACCTACCCTAACTTACTTGAAATAAAGGGGCACCTTAGGTGTAGGTAAATTTCCAATGGATCCATTCAAGCATTGATATGATTTGCGGAATGAACTCCATCACTATGGAACACACTAAAACTTGTACCATTGAGTCAGGGGCACTTTCAATATGTACTGGAGAAAGATTGAATAAGGTGTGTTGAGGATCTGATTGTCTTTCTTCTCCAACAATTCTCTGGAACCAAAATTCAATAAAATCAATTCTTGGCTTCTCAAAAATATTATTTCCTTTGATTGGATGAAGATTTTCCAACCATAACATTCTCTCCTTATCATCGTCCATGTCCAATATTCTTGATTCATCAACAATGTCTTGAAAATAATTTTCCTTCATGTAATGACCATCTTGTTCATTATTTTTCTCAGGATACATTTCTTCCATAAATTGGTCATGTTTCCAAGGCTCTTGAGACTTTTCATCATATATTACAAGGCTAAATTTTTCCTGTGTTTTTGGTGGAGGCTCCTCAATTTCATTCTCAAATTCGTTGCTTGAAATATCTTCATAAGGAGTATATAGGAGGCTAAAAGTTTCTTCTTGTAATTTGGATTTTTCATCTTCCTATTCAGCAACATGACTTGAATTAGAAATTTCATCCACTCTTTGATTAGATTCTTCTTCAAAATTGGTCACCTCATTATCTTGCTTCCATATGGGAGAGGATGGGTGAGAAACAACATATAAAACATCAACAAAAACATATGAATGAACTTTTGGGATGAACTTTTCTGCAAATGAATCTTCTAACACATCCCAGCTGGTAATGGAGTTAGGAATTAATGAAATATACCATTCAAGAGCATTCCCTCGTAGACTTTGTAAGAATAATATACATGCAACATTGTTTTCAGTGAGGTTTAAATCATAACATTTAACTTTGAAATTAATCAAGTGTTTCTCTGCATCTTCTGAAGCATCCCCAAAGAATGTAGAAAAAATTTCAATAGAAATATCGAGCATTTGAAAGTCTACTTCTAGTAGATTTAAAGGGGTTTTATGAAATCTCCTCCTTCTTTGTGTATTTATCCCTTTTGTTGAGTCTTGTAAAGCCATTGATGGGATTGATGAAGAATTTAAAGGAGCATCATGGCATGAATGAATTTTTTCATTATGAGTCTTTCCAATGGAGTTTCTAGGGAGTTCATTCTCCTGAATCTTTGGTGCTTATTGAGTATTTTTGAAATTATAAAAAAGGTAAAACATCTTTCAATAATATTTTATAAATCCCTTGCATTTAAAACAAGCAACAATTTTCCTCAATCTTCTTTTCAAAACTTTGAGCCATGGATATTTCTAGTTCTTCAATTCTGATATGAAGCAGGGCCTCAAATATCTTGAAAATAAATGTCTCCCAAGTGGAGTCACCAAAAATGTTGACGCTTGAATACGTTAGGACCAAAATGACAACCTCACGAGGATATGAATCCTCCTGCGTTTTTATAGAGGTGGTACTCCTCTTTGGCTTATGGTATTATTTAATAACGTTAGATCTAGAAATAGTATAGGACCTTAAGATGGTCCAATCTTTATGCTCAAAGAAAGATAAAAAAAAATGCTAAAATATAAAAGAACTATTTTAAGATAATTCTCGAGAAAGGACCAAGAACCTCACACATCACACATTACACACAATTTCCTCACATCCATCATAGTGAAAATAAAGATTTCTAATCACACATAAAAATAAAAGAAGATGGTCTAGACGCATAAGAGAACTTTCATAGAGTAAATACTTGCATAGATCAAAAGAAGATTATGATGGATCAATTTCAAATACTTTATACTCAGAGCTTAGAGTTATAAAATACAGTCAAAACTGATCTTGGATTAGTTATCTTGGGATTTCTAAAAAATAATAGAGTATGTTACAATGCTTTGAAATTTAAAATGCATTTGTCTAGAGGACTGGGACTAGGACTCCGACAGAACATAAAAGTAAAGATCTACAAGGAAATAAACTGTAGAAGGAATAAGGTGGGTGGATGCAGAGCAACATGATCTAGAAAACATACAAAGAGAAAGTTATTAGATTTTGGTTTTACCTTTATATTCAAAGAAGAAGAATAACTTGATGAAAACTGATAAAGAAAGCATAATGTGATCAGCATGGAATTACTATGATGGTATCTATCGCTCTTCACTTGCTTGTTGTTGTTATTTTATTCTCCTCGCTGATGGTTTTCAGAACTGTCCCAATTGTCGTTTCTTGGCCTTCTTCAATTAACTTATCAATTGTTCTTTTAAACCGATCTTCCATATAATTTTTCATGGGCACAACATTTATCTCATGTCTAATTTTGATATTAAATAATTCTCCTTCTAAATTTCTTTGATCATGAGAAATACCATGGATTGATTCTTCAATGTCTTGATTTTTTATAGAGTAATCAATAAGCCAATTATCAATTTCTTCTTCACCCTACTCAATTACACTATTGAATTTTTTGGCCGATAATCCTTTCAGTATTTCCACATGTTCATCAAACTGTTGCTTTGTCATAAACATTGAATTAAATATTAATTTGGGATATTGACCTTCGTCAGTGCTACCTTCTAAGTCTATTTCTGTAATCCTTTTGAATAATTCTTCTCTCTTTTTATGACTTCACTGCAAGTTTGAACAATATCTCTTAGATTTTTAATCTTTTCTATCCAACAGGATTTCAAATGTTTAATTCGAGTGGGTGAAGGAAACTATTATTCTCTCCTCTTTGCCTCTGTCATATTTGAAACTTTTATTCCAAATGGTATGACAACATTTGTATAAAACCCTTATTCATCTTTAAAGTCAACTTGAAGATATGCATGGAATGCATGCGCTCTCGAACCAAAAGAAACAATATTTTTAGAGACTTCCTAGGCCTCCATAATGCTTGACAAAAAAAGGTAATAGGGTCCACTTCACATTTTACCCTCTTGTTGATAGTCAAATTTGGGAATTGGTAACAATGTGCGATAACAAATATCAAATATGAAGCCATAAATAATTTACTATCCTTTTTGTAATGCTATAATTGGGAAGCAATTTTGATGGAAATGATCTTACCCCAGTCAAAAATAATTTTCTCTTGGACTGTAAAATACAATACGCATAGAACCATCCGAGATATGGAAGCAATATTCTCCTGACCTGTTATTTTGGTGAATAACCATGCGATTTCTTGATAAGGGTTCTTCAAAGAGTCAACCTGAATTCTTGTTATGTCCACTGGTATGGACACTGAATTCTCCAGGTACTCTGGCAAGAGGTTGAGCCCATTATTATGTTTCTTCAAAAATTCTCCGCAATCTTCACCTTTGAAGGTGAGAGTGGGCTCTGACAACTTTAACATTTTACAGAAAACTTGAGGCGAAAAACAAATTGGGGAATGTCCCTGGTGTTGAATAGCCCTTTGATTTGATATGTTTTTGTCAACACACCATGCAACAATTTATTTACAGTCGAAAACCTCTGGAACACAACCAACAAGAGCAATCCCAGATGTCCAAATCACATTCTCGTTTCTTTGAGAAATGAGAGGGGAGGAATAATAACAATATTCTCTTGACCACTGGAAATTTTGATGTTCACGGCCAAAAATATTCAAAGTATCACCAGAGAACTGTTGTTGAGATGATGTTACCATTAAGTTGATAAAACTATTTCTTCGGCTGAATGATATTTACAAATGAACTATTTTGAGAGATAACTGTAATTTAATCCCCTCACAAATGATAATTAAATGAACATTTAATGAGTATTTCTCGAGCCATTCGCCATTAATAATGAACTTTTCGAAGTCTTCAAAACAATTGTTATCATTTAAATAACACTTATTATGCATTGGGAAAAGAAACATAATGGCGGGGATGGAGATGAGAGAAGATCAATATGAAATTTTCGTGAACCTGCGAACCCAATGTTGGATAAGCAATCCAAAGAAACTAAGTATAGAAGGTGGTCAATTGGACTCGTGAATATCAGAAGAATGGGACATTTGGGAACCTGACATCCACAATGAAAATAAAATTTAAGTGATGGTCGAAATGTAGAATGCGGAAGTTGAAGTGCAATGTGAAGGCTTCAGAAAATGAAGGAAAATATTTGAATCCAAGTACCTATGAATTAAAGAAAATTCTAAGTGTCGAGGCAGACTTATGCACAGATGAATGGACGAGAATGAAAGTGAAACAATCTGCGGGTCCGAAGGTCCATGAATGTGAAAATGGCTAAGTACAGTAACCAAGAAAGGGAAAAATAAGGGATAAATAGGAAATGGGAAAAAAAGGGAAAATATAGAAGTGGGGAAAGAAAGGGTGTAAAGAGGTGGGAAAATAGAACAAGGGAGGGGAAAACAAAAAGAACGAAATGTTTTTGACAGTCCTATCATTGTATTTCGGATAGGTGGAGACAATGAATCAATTTGACTAAGGTGCATTTCTCTAGAGAAATGGATCAAAGTAAACAAGAGAAGACAATACTCAATAAATGCTTAGAAGTGAATATTGCTTACAAGAATATTCAATTCATTACTTTGATGAACCATTACTCATCATTGGTGACCAATTACTATGCTATGCATATTATTCAATGTAAAATTTGCAAAGGAATAAAGCATATGTTCAGTCACACGTCACATCATCATTCTTCAATTATATCTATAGTCCATGAATTCGTAGAGTATGGAGACAATGTTGAGTGTGCTTGGATTGGAAATAGAAGTGCATATTTTAACTCATCAAAACTTTGTAACAATGACAAATGAGATTACAAAAAGGATATTCAATGAGAGCAATGCACTATGGATTATTCATCAACATTTATGCACCAACAACTATCACAATGTTAGGATCAATGCAAAATACACTTGGTTTGAAGGAAAAATTAGAAGTTATAAATAATGAACCAAATGATATACCAACTCTATAATGAAAACTCCAAATGACAAGAACAATGTACATATATCAACAGATCCAGAGAACCACCCAATCAAAACACTCATTTTTCATATTTGCAAAGAACTTGTAGCATTTATGTCACTGACCAAATTTAGAGTCATGTTATCAACACATTTCTTTACAGAGACACAATGAAACATTTAGGTTAGTAGCTATGTATAAAAAATCACAAATATTAACTCCACTCTACATATGGGTAAAACCCAACATGTATCATGAATGCATAAATTTTCTTGTGGAAATGGTATGAAATAAGAACATACTCCAACTTCGCCAATACAAGAGTGCCAACTTAAATTTCTGAAGCCTCTAACAATGAGTTTTAAACCCTTGAAAGGCGATCAAATTAGAGAAATGATTTGCAAATTTGTGAGGTCGTTTGAGCCTTTAAGGCATCATTTTTCTTGTGTAAATAATATGAAATGAGATAGATTCAAAACACTGCAAATATAGTCTTAACCCCAATATGTATTTGGAAACATAACCAGAAAGGAGCTAGATCGTTAAGGTCATCAAGAAAACAATTCAATATTACAAATGACAAAGATCCTTAATTTGGGGTTGATATCATTCATTCCAAGCATTAAAATTAGGGCATGAATAGTAGTTTATATGGATTCAAATTGAAGTTTCCTTATTAATATAAGGGTGGATCCTTTGAAAAGTTAATCGAATGAATTAGTTCTAGAACCCTTTAATGCGAACTACAAGACATTGTTCCTTTAAGAGCGTGTTAGCATAGCTAGAATGTGAAATATGTTGATTGTTAGAATTGGTAGATCAGAGGTAATTTTGCATAGGTGGCACCCAACATGCGGAAGTGAACAAGCACGATTCTCCCTAGTGACTTTATAATTTGTTTTCATAAAGTGATTTTATAAAGTTGGGTCTTTTAATTTTTAAATGTAAAAGTGACCTTATGATGTTATGGGTCACTTTAGTGATGCAAGTGACCTCAACGAATGATTAATCCATAACCGTTGATCTCAAGGGAAAGTGAAGAGTCACTCAAGGGAGATCAAGAGTTAGAGGAGTTACATTTCGAAATTTCTTAAAGGCAGCTCATGAGGGAGAGAGAGGGTGCACACTTTGAGGAGAGGAGTAGGAAGGTGAAGAATCACACATCCCAAGAGAGATTGATCTTGGAGAAAAGAGGGTAGAAACAAGGAGGATATGCATGCATCCCTAGAAGAGGATTGGCATGCATCCCTAGGTAAATTTCAGCATTTACATAAGTCCGTACAGTGAACATTTGTGAAGGTCGTACACCATTTAATGTTGGTTGTACAAGAAGAGGGAGGAACATAAATTGAGGCCGCAATTCAGGAGCAGTTTGGTACAATTTCCAAAGAACCTTGTTGTGATAAATCCATACAACAGAGGTCTGTGCAGAACAAAAGTTCCCAAGAACGATTTTTAAGGTATATTTAGAGCTGGTGCGGACTGTACTGGGTCATACAGGGCGTACAACAGAGGCACAATTTTCAAGGCAGTTTTTGGCACTCTTTTCGAGAAAATTGTTGTGCAAGGAGGTTTAGATAAGTTATGTATTTAATGATGAAATGAATGTTTTTGTAATATCAGAAACATTTCCTAGAGCTCAATAACAAAAT
>ML822907.1:70969-81229 GCA_009831015.1 Picea engelmannii
TGGATGAAATTTTTACAAATGTATTTACATGTGTATGTGTGTTATTTTCTTTCATGTGAGTGCAACATGCCAATATAAAATTTGATTAGATAGAGTATATGTTAGATGATTAAATATCATAGGAACATGGATATACATAATGTAATTGAAAGATATTTCTAAGAGACGTACCCTAAGGAATCGTCGGTGCAGAGTGGGATCATAAACATGGTAAACCCCATTTAACTGGGACACAACCAACTGAGCATCTAGGTAGACTCGAAGGTGAGAAATTCCATGCGACAAAGTGTCACAAAGAAATTCTATCACT
The DNA here is from genome assembly GCA_009831015.1 of Picea engelmannii. Classification (NCBI taxonomy): domain Eukaryota; kingdom Viridiplantae; phylum Streptophyta; class Pinopsida; order Pinales; family Pinaceae; genus Picea; species Picea engelmannii. The sequence continues at coordinate 71,280 of ML822907.1, forward strand.
ACACTATATTCGACAACATTGTTTGTGGCATTGCCTAGACAAATGCCTCCGGAAGATAGCAATTGGCCTCCAGGTGTGAAAATCACCCAAGCTTCGGAAGCAAGCCTCTGAGTGTGTTGGATAGCACCATCTACGAACCCAAAATACACCTTCGATTCACTTGACATCTGCCACAATGAAAAATAAGACATAAATAACTACATGTCCACAAAAAAAAATGACAAAAATGTATAAGAAGCTATACATATATACAAGAAGTCATCCAGGTGACCAAACTAAGAGTAATAATTCTTGAGGTAGAGCCCATTTCTAGGTTCTACCAAGGCATTTCCTTAAAAATAAATCAGACAGTAAGCGCCCTTCTTCAAGACCTCTTTCATAATGTACAGTCTAAACCACATGGGTTTGAACTTGCCTTCCTCCAAGGGATCTTTGTCTTGATCATAGACTAGGACAAGATCACCTTCAAAGAAAATTCGAGGGTGAATGGACCGATCATATTGACACTTGACTCATTTTTTATGAGCCTCATTGGCTAAGGCTGCATCACGATGCTGCTCATCGAGATGCTTGAGATATAGTAGGTGTTCCTCAAGCGGTGAAGTGTCCAACAGTAATTACACTGCCAACTTTAAAGAATGGATCTAACACTCAATAGGTAAGACTACTTTCAGCCCATATATGAGTTGAAAAGGTAAAAAACTGGTGGCAGTCTTCATAGACGTTCGGTAGGCCCACAATGTTGAATATAACATCAAATGCCAATTTAACTTGGCATAATTGATTGTCCACTGAAGAATAGTCTTTAGAGACTTATTCACAGCTTCAACCTGACCATTCTCTTATGGGTAATAAGGTGATGAATGTTCTTGTTTGAACCCAAGATTTGATGTTAACTCAATAATCATTTTTTTTTGGAAGTGACTGCCATGGTCAGTGAAAATATCCTTCGGGATACCGAAACTTGCTACTATATGATTAAAAATGAAAAGAGTCGCAGTTTCACCATCATTACTAAAAGTTGGCATATCTTCAACCCAATTTGTGAAGTAGTCTATTTCTATGATGATATAACGATGCCCCTTGGTTGAGGCCGGGTGACGTGTAGTAAATTCAATACCCCACTTGGTGAAAGGACCAATAACAATGAGAGGAAACATAGGATAAGGATGTTCCCACATATTCCAACAGAAGATCTAACACAGGTGGCACTTCTTGACCACCTCAACACAATCCTTGATTAACGAGGGCCAGAAGTAACCCCCACGTAAAATATTTTGGGTTGTTTCCAACCCAGAAAAATGACCGCCACATGCTCTAGTGTGAAAATCGTTCAAAACGATCTCCACCTCTTCGTGGATAAGACATCGTCGAATAATGCAATCTAAGCCTCGACAATACAAAGTGTCATCGAGTATAATATATTTTCGCGCCTCATGTCGAATTCATCGATTCTCATCACGGGAAGAAAAAACGGGGCACTTCAAAGTCTGGAGATACACAAGTATATTTCCATACCAAGGGAAATTAGAAAAATATCTCCAGTAATAGGTGATTCTTTGAGCATGATATCACTAGACTCAACCAGAAGTTCTGAAATAAGTTCGACAAAGACCAACGAATTTTTGGATTTAATAGAAATAAAATCCAATTCAAACTCCTATAAGATGATTATCCATCTACTGATATTTCTTCCAATGACCCATCGTGTTAACACATATTGAAAAGGGTTGACGACAACGATGAAGGTGGTCTTGTGAAGCAAAGTGTAGTTACAGAACCATTGGACAACATGAACAACTACCAAAGCAAGTTTCTCAATGTGAGAATAGTTGAGTTCCGGTCCAACCAGGACTTGACTAAGGTAATATATAACATGCTCTTCAAGTAGATCATCTTCTTGAACCAAGACCATGCCAATGGTCGAATCTGTGGTAGCCAAATACAACAAGAAATATCTGCTATAATCAGGAGGCTGGAGCATAGGGGCAGATGTCAGGGTGTGTTTCAACGCTTCAAAGGAGCATTGAGAAGCTTCATCCCAATAGAATGGGACACCTTTTTTCAAAAGATGCATAAACCCTTTAGTGATATCGATGTAATTTGTGACAAAACACCAAAGAAAATTCGCATTCCCCTATAAGCTCTGAAGCCGGGGTATCTTGCACGGGGGAGGAAATTGAACTGTCGCCTAAACCTTGAGAGGATCAAACATGATCCCTGTGGTCTATACAATAAAACCTAAAAGATGACCTAATGTTACACATAAAATTCACTTTTTAGTATTGAAGCGAATCTGATAGTAGCAACATCACTCAAAGATTAGTCGAAGATGGGCAGGATGATCAGATCTCTTATGAGAGCATGATGCTAGATCATCAAGGTACGCCCTAACTATGTGTCTAAGGACATTAAAAGAAAATGACATGGCCCATTGAAATGTGGCTCCAACATTCTTCAGTCCAAAATGAATCTTATGATACGTAAATGTTCCCCAAGGACAAATAAAAGTTGTTTTATGTTGGTCCTCGGGTTTGATTTGAATCTGATTTTATCTCAAGAAACCATCCATGAACGAAAAGACATCACAACCTGCGCATTCATCGACAATCAGATCAATAAAGAGGGTAGGGAAATTGTCTTTCGGACATGCCTTATTCAAATCACAAAATTCCATGCACACGTGAATCCTGCCATGTTTCTTGTTAACCTGAACCGGGTTTGACACCTATTCCATCAACTGTACAGGATAGATAAAATCAAATTTGAGTAGTTTTTGTACTTCTGCCTTGATTACTACTGCTTTTCAAGGATTTACCAGACGAATCTTTTGTCGAACCATCTTGGAATCATGATAAGTTCTAATTTCATGCTCGACAATTCGTGGGTCGATGCCTAGCATTTCCTCGTAAGACCAGGAAAAAACATCGCGAAATTCTTTGAATAACTCAGTGTAATTTCAAATGTCTTTGTGGGAACAATATTCTTTGACGAAAACATTCTCCAAAACACCAAGAGTTTTGGAGATATCAAATGGAATCTTTGTAGCAATTCTTTCCATGTTACCCTCAGCGAAAAATCCATGCATAGCCAGAGGATTGAAAGGACAAGGATTATATCCATTCATGGTCAAAACAAATTATCCTGCTTTTATTCTCCTTAAGTCATGAAGGAAGTAATATCTATGATGTATATCATCCCAAGGTCTATTGAGACTAGACATTTCCTCGAGAATCACCTCATTAGAGGGCAAGACCAAGTCTAAATGATCTTGAGTGGCAAGCGAATCTTGAGCCCAAATAGGCTCAAGAACTGGATATAACTCATGTGAGGGAGTCGGATCAGGGTTGGCCAAATTATGTTGGACAATGTTGTACACAACCTCAGCTGCGGATAAGGGCACGACCATGCCAGAATTCCCTATCCCTTGCATCAAGGACGATCGGGAAGTTAAATTTCACGGATCGTTATTTAGTAGTTCATTCAAAATGATGATACTTGTAAAATTGCAACCCTCGGTTGGTAGGGAGCAGTCAATATAAGCCTTATATCACTAGAAGGCGACGGGTAATCAAAGGTTCCCATCAACGATGGAAACAAACCAATACCTAAGTTGACTGTGCCAAGCTGCATATTATCAATAATCGGGACCATGGAATCCCCCGCTGAAGGGTCAAGATGAGAGAAGGACAATTGGTCGATGGTCACAATCTGACCCTCGTGCGAAAAACGAACGACCCAAAAAATGGTAGCAACTGTTATCACTTTGTAATTTTCCCAAGGCCGTGGAGGCAGTCACAGAGGAGACATCAAAACCCCTTAGAGTCTCATATCTATCCCTCCAAGACTCAGAGAGGGATCTCTCTGTTTGATATAGATTTGTTTGAAAACGGATATTAGGCTAGCTATGTAGAACAAGAGTTGTTTTAAAGTTTCTGGTTGAGACAACAAAGGGTCTTTGGGAAAAATGGAGTCAAAGATAAAAGATGATTAAATGAATAAATAACAATGACATATGTAGCCAGGCAAGATAATCATATCAGTGGATTCTTATAATTTGTGAGGTGGAGAGAGGAAAAGATCAGGGGTCATTCCAAATGCAGAGCAGAGCTTATCTGAATTTTGCATTCAATTTTCAGAAGAAAACATAAACATTGTCTTTAAGACAGATCAGGGTGTCCATGAAAATCCTAAGCATACTCTTCTTATAAACAATGAGAACATAAAAAAAATATGAAAAACAAAGGAATAACAATTTACACCAGAGAAAACTTCACCACAAAAAATGACACAGGAATCTGGAAAGATAGTGCCTCTGCATTCATTCATAAAGGTCATTTATAGGTTTGGATTTTTTTTACAGTGGATAGGAATATCTCCATGCCATCTCCCTGCCAGTCTAACCTCATTCACCTTGAAATCATAGGCTTTATATCCTTTACATAAAAAACAAAGATCCTATTAAACATGAACTGAAATACTAAAAATAGTACAAGATCAAACAGTTTCCACAACAACAGGATCATATCCTATTTTAAGGGGCCAAAAACCTATCAAAAATGTCACTTTTGATTTCCTTCTTTGACATATGGGTAATCCTGGCCAAAAATAACAAAAATCCCTGAAAATATTGAACTGTTTGCCATGAAAGATGGGCCGAATTTATGCAAACAATGGGTCCGCACAGACATTTGTTTCTCTTTAATTATGATACCTAGGAAAAAAATGAATGAGGTTATTGTATATGGGCATGTTCTAGACAAAAACCTCCTTCGGTTTCTCCAAATTCACCTCCACCTCACCGAAACACCTCCCGCAAAATCAGTACTGCAACAGGAAAATGAAAAACTAAAACAAATGGGCCTTGAAGATAGCTTCAATTCTCCCTGTTCATGGCACCTGTGAAAAAACTAAGAGAGGTTTTTGTTCTTCATCCTGTTATAGAGAAAAACCTCTCTTTTTTTTTTCAAAGTTTGATTTATTCTACTTGGAAATTGATTTTCAAGTTAACTGGTCAAAACACTGCGAAAGCGGTTTTTTTGGGGGAAGGGTGGTATTCCGGACCCCCCTAAGGTGGTAAGAGGTTTTTGGGGGGTGGGGGGGGTTTTGCTGGCTTGTGGAGCCGACATCTGTCCCTGAGTGGTTTTATTGGAAACAAATTTTCGAACCCCCATGAGTTGATGGGACGTGAGGGGGGGGTCCAACATGCACGAGTGAGTGGGTATGAAAGTTAGGATAGATTTTTTTTAGTTTGTTTTTTGTTTTTTGAATTTTATATGTTTATTATGTGTTTTTATTTATTTTAATGTTTTTTTATTTTGTTTATATGTTTTTTATTATGTTTTGTTTTTTAATTTATATATATTTATATTATGTTTTGTTTTTTAATTAATTTGTTTTTAATTAATATTTGTTTTGTTTATTAGTTTTTATTAATGTTAATTAATAAACACTAATCTAATCACTGATTTAATTAATTGATTAATTAATAATTAGTCTAACATATTTTCATTTGAACTAACTATACTAATTTTATTTTAAATTATCCTCTCAAAACAACTTTATTAGGCTAACAAGCATTAAAAAATGCCACTAACCCTTTAATATTATTCGATTATTATCCTAAGTTCATTTATTCATGCAGGAACGAGTGGCGAGCGAGTTGTGGTCAAAGGGACAAATGGGAAAGGGAGAGAGTGGTGAAGCGGTGGATGAAAAATGCAGCAGGGTGATGGAGGATCGGGCGAAATGGATGGAGGGGAAAATGGAATCAACCGAGCCAGATGCCTTCGTCACAGGAGCAATGCCAAATCAGCAGCCGAAGAATTGAGTTACCTATGATTATAGGTCTCTAACATAGGCTCCACCTGGGTATGGAAGCTCTTTCAGGAGGTTTCAAGAACCATTGAACTTTGAACATGCAGACCGATGCTTTATCCATTGGGCTGATCCCAAAATCTTATTCTGCAATCTGTACCTGTTTTGATCTTGTAACTGAAACCAAATCAAAATGAACACTGCTGAAAAAGAGATTCTCATAATGCTGAGCTTATTCACATTCTCCTACCTACCCTATGCTATTGATAATTTTTTCATTCTAAATGATACAATAATGCCAATGCAGCCAGTTAAGAAACTTCTCTAACAACTCTGCTCTTTCAATGTTTTCAAACAATATCAGAAATAGAACTTGCATAGGCATCATGAAATGATTTCCATCCTCAACTTCATTACAAGGAGATTGATAAACATGATGGATAACATAAATGATGGGAATGCATTGTGGCTCTGTGGTGAACAATTTATCCATATAAATAGCCACTGGATCAAGATAGACTTGACCTATTATTGGATATTCAAATTTAACCAACTCAACTTCATGATTTGATGTTGTAGTTGTGATATTTGCATCCTTATGTACTCCTTGACATGGCTGCAACTGTTCTGATGGGTTATGAGATGATACTTCTGCTGAACACACCCCTGTAGTCGACTGCCTGATCATGTCAATATCATAACAACTTTTCAGCTCGTGACTGGTGAATGAAGAATGATTTTGACCACACAGGTCATCCAACCAATCAGCTATTAGATCCTGAAAAGACTGACAAGACTGCTGCATTGATTCAAATGAAATTTCTTGACTTTTTATGTATTTATCCTTCAACACTTGTTCAAGAGTCTCCTTCAAAATTTGAAATGAATTATAATCTAGTGGGACATAATTACTTTCCACTGTTTCAAATCTTGTTTCGAGCTCTAGACTTCCATCTGGACTTTGAAAATCAAGGGAAATTAGTGACTGTGATTTTGGGTCTAAAACAGGTCCCATGTCATCAATGACGTCCTTTACTAACTCATCAGAATTTTTTTGTCTTCACTATTTACAACTTGCCTAGAGTTTCTTTTCAGAAATTGAAAAGATGAGAAACATAAGGGCAAAGATTTTTCCCTTACTCTGAAATTTTCTTCATTTTCCTCATCGCTGTCATGATTGTTGGACAGAGGTTGATTGTCATATCTGATCTATAACTGATCTTCTTCTTGCCAATGACATGCTGCTAGTTGCTTTGAACAATCAACATCTATTTCAGCCTCATGATCATCATCATACTGATCACACTTGGGTAGATTATGCCAGTAAGAAAGTTCATCAAAGATGCACATCATATCAGCTGATGGCTCTTCAACAAGATGAGTTGGAACTTCATCTTCGACTGTATTTTGAATGGAATACATGAAATAATCCTTTGGTGGTTCAGAATACTGAGGCTGCACTGCAAAGTGTTTGGAGACATTTATCCTTGTCCGTTCTGGCACTAATGGAACATAAGGTATTCGAACAACAAGCTCCTCTTTCCTGCCAATTTTCTGCATCATCTCTTTTATAGTGTTGGCCAAGACATCTATCTTCACTTCTGAAGATGGTATCCGTCTATTTTCTGTTCTATATTTCTCTTCTTCCTTTAACTTTGTTTTTCTGTTCAACAAGTTAGCTTCCACATCAACTGCAATGTTCTGCATTTCTTCGAGAGTTGCAGTGTTCCTTTCTCTTAATGGGAATGCCATCTCAGGATCGAAGGCATATGGGAAATGCAAATGGGTTGATCCTGGGGGTGGCCTTATATCAATAGGCATTGCATGATATACCTTATTGAACCTTGCTGAAAACTGCTGTAATGTTTCCCCTGGCTGTCTTTTCAAATGGTTGTACTCTTCTATGATGAGAAAACATTTCTCATGATCACCCATCGATCTAGGAAAACTTGCAAAAACTGATGGAAACTGCTAATGCTTGCATCTGGAAGATTCTTAAACCAATTTTTAACTTTTCCTTGCAAAGACAAGGAAAACATCCTGATATAGAGATCATCATCTTCAACCTCATAAAGGTCAAGGAAATCTTCAAGACTTTGGATATGCTTTTCAACAGTGATCTTTACATTTCTCCATCAAACCTGGGCAGATTATTGATGTAATTGATAGGGAGGTCATGGAGAATAGGAGGCAAATCTAGAGGTTTGTATCTGTCTGGGATTTTCTCAGGTATAGCAAGGGGCTTACAATAGGTTGGAATTTTGACCTGTGAATCTAGACTTTTCTCATATGTATCAGAGATCTTTACATCTGTAGGAAATAAAGCAGGAGGATTATGTCTATCAAGGCTTCCTATAGGTGTAGGAGTGGGTACTAGAGTTATGGGAATGGGCTCAATCCTTTGAGGTTCACCAGGTTGAAAATGATCATCCTGGATTTCAACAATATACTCTGGACCAGGATCATGATAAGAGAGAAAGTAATTGCAGATGAAACCAATAATATCATGAATACAATTTGAGCTTGAGTACCTGGTCTTTCTAGGTTGCTTGGTCATGATTCAAGTTCTTCCTCCAGTGGAGTCTTTGAGTTGGCATTGTTTGGAGCTGATTGGAGTCACCATGTGAATGATCTCAGCCTTCTTGTGTCTAGTCACTGTTCACCATCAGTGATCATATCTAGAACTTTGAAGTGTACTACTGGGGAAAGTTTCCCCAGTATGGTCGCCATTATTTTATCACTCTATAATTTGCCCAAGGATGTGGAGGCAGTCATAGAGGCAACATCAAAACCGCTTTGATTCTCAAATCTAGCCCTCCAAGACTCAGAGAGGGATCTCTCTGTTTGATATAGATTTGTTTGAAAACGGATATTAGGCTAGCTATGTAGAATATGATTTGTTTTAAAGTTTCTGGTTGAGACAACAAACTGTCATTGGGAAAAATGGAGTCAAAGATAAAATACGATTAAATGAATAAATAACTGTGACATATGTAGCCAGGCAAGACAGTCATATAAGTGGATTCTTATAATTTGTGAGGTGGAGAGAGGAAAAGATCAGAGGTCATTCCAAATGCAAAGTAGAGCTTATTTGAATTCTGCATTAAATTTTCAAAAGAAAACATAAACATTGTCTTTAAGAAAGATCAGGGTGTCCATGACAAATCCTGAGCATACTCTTCTTATAAGCAATGAGAAAAGAAAAACAATATGAAAACAAAGGAATAACAATTTACACTAGAGAAAACTTCACCACAAAAAATGACACGGGAATCTGGAAAGATAGTGCCTCTGCATTCTTTCATAAAGGTTATTTACAGGTTTGAAAACATTTTAGAGTAGACAGGAATATCTCAATGCCGTCTCCCTGCCAGTCTAACCTCATTCACCTTGAAAGCATAGGCTTTATATCCTTTACATAAAAAACAAAGATCCTATTAAACAGGAACTGAAATACTAAAAATAGTACAAGATCAAACAGTTTCCACAAAAGCAGGATCGAATCCTATTTTAAGGGGGAAAAAACATATCAAAAGTGTCACTTTCGATTTCCTTCTTTGACATATGGGCAATCCTGGCCAAAAATAACAAAAATACCTGAAAATATTGAACTGTTTGCCATGAAAGACGGGCCGAATTTCTGAAAAACAGGGGTCCACATAGACATTTGTTTCTATTTAATTATGAAACCTGGGAAAAAACTAAAGGAGGTTATTGTATATGGGCATGTTATGGACAAAAACCTCCTTCGGATTCTCCAAATTTGCCTCCATCTCACCAAAACACCTCCTGCAAAATCAGGACTGCAATAGGAAAATGAAAAGCTAAAAACAATGGGCGTTGAGGATGGATTTGATTCTCCCTGCTCATGGCACTTGTGAAAAACCTGAGAGAGGTTTTTGTTCTTCATCCTTTTACAGAGAAAAACCTCATTTTTTAAAAATGCGATTTATTCTTCCTGGAAATTTCTTTGTAAGTTAACTGGTCAAAACATTGCGAAAGCGGTTTTTTTGGGGGAAGGGTGGTATTCTGGACCCCCTTGAGGTGGTAAGCGGTTTTAGGGGGGGGCGTCCGCTGGCTTGTGGATCCGACACCTGTCCCTGAGTGGTTGTATTGGAAACAACTTTTTGGAC